>JAECUM010021607.1:0-23793 GCA_016617855.1 Megalonaias nervosa | reverse complement strand
AAAAAGAAAAACAATATACATTTCTACACAAATGAACTAGATACCAATCATCAGCACAATACAATAATTTTGTGGAATAAAAGTAACAACTATGAAAACAGAAGTGCACATCTAGTTGCTAAAAAGTAATAATATTAGTACCCCAACTTCGTGGACGTTGAGGCTACGATATCGTAGCTAGATGGCCGATAAATCAGCCGCACACCCATTATGATATTAATTGGCGGTTAAGGGGATGATATCGTCTGTTCATTAAAACCTGCAAAAATCCGCAGCCAATTTTGTCTGCACACATCAATGTGTATTTTATGCACGGGCCGGTGTTTGTCGCGGCTTTGGAGCTTCCGTCGTCTGATTGGCTCTTTTGGCGATATGTACATATTATTTCCTGAGCAAATCCTGTGTTTGGCGACTTGTAAATCCTCTTGGAATAGCACAAGCCTCTGTCCTCTGGCTATTTTGAATTTCCCGCTATATAAGGTTGTTACCAAATACCTGTAAGTGTCTGAACTGTACGCAGGTGTGTTCCGGAAGGATCTGCATTGAGCAAAATTGCGCATATTAATGAACACCTGACATCAAAGCCACATATTGTCCATCAGTATCATCGCAGATTTGGGGGGTTTGGTTGATTTATTGAGTTATATAGCCGGTAAAGTGTACTAAAATATACTCAGATACACTCAAATATAGTCAGATATTGTCAAACGTTACTTATTTCAATTATCTATTGTTGTATATGAATTTTAAATCTATTTTTAAGACTAAAATACAATGTTGTATCATTTATCGGCATATAAGTTATGTAAGATTTGTTTGAAAACTGTGTTCGAACACAACTGGAAGTTTACTGATAATAATTGTATCATGAATGTAATGGATGTTTTAGTGATTATGAAAAAAGAAATGCACATATCCTAAACAAACTTTACAGTTGCAAACCGGACTCTGTGTAAATTGATGAGTCTCATTTCAAAATTTCTTCACGTATTATATGATAAGCTTCGCCTTTGATCACTTTAAACATATATTGACAGATAAATTAACATTATAAATGAACTGTAAAGGTGGTTCGTGGTGGTTTGCGGTAAACACATGTACCCCGATAATACTTCGTGTTCGTCGACTGGACGCCACGAGTTATGGTGTTCCTTTTTTTAATAATTACTCTGTATCACTATATGAGTGAAAATCAAATGTATATGTATATATATATATCCTATTTTTGGATGATACATTATCCTTATATTTGTACAAATGATATACTTTGATCATCCTTGGTGACAGAATCATACCTTATTCACAGTTGTGTAAATCCATATACTTTGACATTATTCATTTTTGCTTTTAAATGTTAAACGTTTATCATCCATGTTAATATATCCATATATTAATCATATTTTGTTTATAAGTTCAATACGTTGATTCTCGTTTGATTACTCGATTAAGTTCTGATTAGTTCCACTCAGGAAGGATGTCATTTCCTTACATCAGCTGTTTATGCGCACGAATTGCTTTCAGATTCATTAATTTTTCAATCACATTTTAAATAAACATTTGATTCATGAAGCTGCTTTTAGTGTCTTAGCTATAATCTATTCCCAACCCGGATGATCCTTTTACAACGGGTAGTCTCTGTACTCTGTTGCAAGAAAGCGTTGATGCATCTCCAGAGAAGTCAAAAGAGGTAAGGAATAATCACGCACGTTTTTATACCACTTTCTTAAAATGTTCTCTTCTGAGATGCTAGTCCATGCCTCTACATATACTCTTCCAACTTTGATTTGACTTATCATCATACATCTGTCTTATTGTTTCTGACTAGGATGATTGACATGACGTCCATAGTAATGTTCTCTGGTGAGCCATAATATGAGCAAAACAGGTGTTTACATGTTCTCGTTCTGGCCATCCGGCCATCATGATTGTATTTTTATCTTCTTGTTTTGGATCAAAATATCCTCATCGACTATGTCGAAAGGCTCTTTGTGTTCCATCGTTTTGCTCTGATAGCCTAAGATCAATTATCTCAAACTGTTTATTTTCAAAGTATTGTTAAATTCTGCCTCCAAGATGACGTTAATCATGTTGGCCAAAGCCACTGCAAACTGAAATTCCATACGAAGCTGGGTCGATTTTATATCATGGAAATGTCTTTCATCTGGAGTTAAATTAAATCTCCACAACGCAAATTCTCCTGTATATTCGTCGTACGAAATGCAGTTTCTACTGTTGGTACATAACTGTTCTGCTGAGTATAACAGTGTTAAGTAAGATCTCAAGTAATTTTTCTGGGCAAAGTTAGGTTTAAATAGCGTGGTACACAACGTCTTGCCACCTCGAGTGACTTCTATCTTTCACGCGTGGAAGTGTTGGAACTCAAAAGGATTCTAATAGATGGTCCCCTTGAGGAAATCATTGCTGATGATGCCAATGAGCAAACGTGTGGGCAGGTGTCTCTGGAACACATGATGCTCGGTCAAGGATCGGAGTCCAGAGGCAATTGTGAAGGTTTTCGCTTTCACTCGTTGTAGTGGATACTTGACTGTCGTGCTACTCAAAGATTGATATCGTGTCCTAATTTAGGTAAAACGTGAACATTGCACACATCAAGTCTAGCTTCTTCGATGATAGTTTTGTAATCGTTGGCGTTAACCATCAAACGCAATAGGGTACAAGTTAGATTTAGTCTCAAGCATACATCCATTCCATTAATAATACTTGTCCTGCAACCATGCGTCCAAATGCAAACCCATCATTTCTAAATAGCACAGTTCCTTGATTTTCTTTCGACTGTCTTAAATATAATATTGTGAGGACCATCACCTTCTATCAATTCTGTGTCTTTCAACTTGTCCGATGTGTCAGGTTGCCATACCAAGGAAGCATCTGTATGTGTGTTCTTGGCTTCTTTTCCATACGTCATTAAATTTTCCAGCTCGGCGAGGGTAAGTATCCATGTTGCTGGACACCAGTTTGTTATTTGAGTATGAATCCACTTCGCTGAACAATTAATACATGAAACTGTTGACTTGAGCTATTGTGGCATCTGCATCTGGATTGGTGTTCCAGCTCGGTAAGGGTAAGTATCCATGTTGTTGGACACGAATTTGTTTCCATCTGTTATTACACGAACAAATGAAACCTACCATGACGTTGAAATTGTCGATTCCACACCAGTGAAACAGCATCCTTCTCTAGTAATCTTGAATCTTCTCAGGCAGGAATATAGAGTTTGGAAAAAAATCAATATTTGCTGGGGAATGGGTTAAAAGAACCAAATAAAAGTGACTGAAGTTCACCCGATATTCTTACGCCGAAGCCAGATAATACTTTCTGTATGTGTACTTACTATAGAAAAGTGAACATTGTCACCGAAACGTATTCATTTCTATCTTCATGAATCGATGACTGCATTGACAAATAAAAAATGTAGACTGTTTTGCATAGTTTGACCTTTCGATAAGATTCTGGTTAATTACAATCACAGAAAGATCAAAACAAGTTTCGACATTTGCAACTCTAGATGGATAAATTAAAGGCCATATTTAAAGGTGTTACCAGTTCATTTAGGACCAGATTTCAGTCGATCATTTAAAATGTTTATGGAGTATGGATTCAAATTGATATGGATCAGCCGGTGTGCTGCTGTTTTAAATGCGTAAACAAGCACCAAAGAAATGATTACACAGTCGATAAGGAATGTTTGGCTTTATATTGTCTTTGCAACACTTCGAAGTGCACATTAGTTCAGCTTTTATACGATTATTATATTCATTGATAAAAATCCCCTTATTTTCATTAACAAAATGAAAAACAAAAATGAGAGATTGTTAAGATGGCGTTAGATGTTGCAGGAATACGTTGCTGTCATCAAGCAAATCAAGGGAAAATATAATGTGATTGCAGATGCGCTTGCTTGTGGATAGAAGTGCTTTATTATTTTATTTTGTAGAAATTAGTATCATTCAACATACATACTTATTGGATTTTAATTAGGTGTACATTTGATTAATATGTAAAAAAACCCACTTTATTGTATAACTATTTATTTTTCTTTATGAGGTCAGGTATTTTGTGTATGTTTGTGATTTTGATTTTTATCGTAGCATTAACAATTTTTCAGTCATATCGCCACGATGTCTGCAGTGTGACACTTTTTAGTGATGTCTAGCACTGGGGCATCATGCCCACCAAGTCACATTATCCTAACACTAGGCTGACCAGTCCTAACACTAACCTGTTCATGCCGAGTGCCAAGCGAGGCAGCTGCTAGTACCATTTTTATAAGTCTTTGGTATGATTCGGCTGGCGCTCGAACCCACGACCTCCCGCATCCGAGGCGGACGCTCTAACAACTTAGGTCACCGGAGCGGTCTCAGGTGTTTTATATCTCTGTATTGTGTGTCCATTTATTGTAGATTGTAATGATCATTCGTAAATAACATATTACATAGCCACCTTTCTCCGTGATTGTGGGTTATATTTTGAAATAATGGTCATGTGTAAGCATCATGTTTTTTTGGATCTGAGTTTGACATTTATTTTCCCTTGGAAAAGGACTTGGTCTACCTGATGTTTGTCAGGTTGATTCGTTCAAATTTATGTAAACTGACCCGAACTTATTTACAGATTGGGGTAATTATCCGTTAAGATAGGGCAGAGTTTTTTTTCAGAGAAGGTTATGGCGACATGGGTCAAGTGGGGATGTGTATACGGTTGGTTGCATGAAAATTATTAATAAGTCTTTGTGGAATAAATTTTATATGTGGTGAGTTTTAATTTGAGAGGATGAATTTAGTTTAAATTATTCCTTGGCATTACATTTTGCTTATTGACTTTTGGGCTAAAACACTATTTTGTGATTGTTGTGAATTCATTCAAAGATATTCTGGATTATATTATTGTGATACAGCAAGACTATTGGTACGTCAGCTCATTCAAGATCATTGGAACATGGGAACATTCAAGATTGTAATTCAGTCGGAATACTCTGTACATTTAGACTTGTGACAGAAAGTTTGCTATTAGTTTGTATTAAATTCACAATACTGCTAGTTCCTCCTGCATTTTCATATTTTCACTTATATAAATAAATTATTTGTTGAAATTCACAAAACCTGTTGGTTTTCCTTTCTCTCTTATTTAGTTTAAGACCACGGAGTTGTAACACTTTCTAAACAACCAACCCTCTCATAGCATTCAGTTGCCACTGATTTAAAAGTCTTTATGAATGCAATTGATCTTTGTGTTTCACATGAATCTGTACAAGCTCTGTAAATCCTTTCTCATGGTTTAGGAGGCAAACTACGAATCTTCTCTTCTAAGTATCCTTGGAGATACTATTCATACCCAACCAACTGAAAGTTGTGACAGGACGGCATTTTCTTTGAAAGCCGAGTCTTACAATACTCACATTTGCTGGTCTTCACGCCACAACTGAAACACTGTAGACAAATCCAGCTCTTCGTAATGATTTGATGCAGGTTATGCCATCTTCAGGCCTTTAAAGTTTGGACTTTCAAAGCCACACAAAACGTGTATTCTTCTTTGATTTGTACATCTCGATGAGCTAAAGGTATCTAAAGTGTTTGCAAGTGCATGGATGAGATCCATGGATAGCTCAACGCAAACATCACTTTTGCCAGTAGAGCAGAAAGTTCCTGCTGCATGGATGTCACCAGTACAACGGTAAGATACACACTCGGATTCGATATCGATAGTCGAGGAGCGGTAAGGACATGCCGCAGCGCAGAGTACGTCGCAGAGTACGGCATCACTCTGGATGCAAGGCACATCGTAGCACTCGAGTTCATTAATGAACCTGGAGTCTCTAGTGGGTCCCTCACTTGGTTGCTGTGTTAAATTATTTATCATCTTTTTAGCATCTTTATAGAAGATCGTTTGTACTGATAATGACATTTTGCTTCGGAACTATCCCCTTTTTATACTAGAGCTCAGCGTGACCGTACGGCTGTTGTGGTCTGGAAGTCGCATTTCTAGTAACAATCTGATAGACGTTTTCAAAAGGTCAAATGACAGTTTGGTGGGTTTATGTGTTGAATTTTTTGTGAGTCCAATGTTTTCACGCGATCTTGCCCGGACTGTAAAGCTTCTCTCAACATAATGTTGACTAGGTGACTTGATAGCTGAGTGTAAATCCTTCGACTTTACACTTGGTAAGCATTTCTCCACTTTGGTCTCTTTTATTGGTATCCGTAGTTTATCTGGGGCCACATTTAGCAAAACTTACAATAGAGTCTTCTGGGCGTTCCTCTGCCCATGAGCCTAGGAGGTTCCATTCGATATATGGGAATGACTATCTGGACGATGGATGTGCACACAACTGTCTGTGTCAAACTGAAGGACTAGATATACTAAAAGGTTCAAAGCATAACACAATTTTAAACAGGTATCATGTGCCAAGTATGCTGCAATCAGGTCATTTCCAAACGCATCGGGAGGTGCAGACTCTGTCGCTTCTTCCTAATGTTTCTAGATCAAATCCCCATGGACCATTTCCACGTGTTGCGTGAGTTTTCTTTTATCGCCCACAAGTTGAATGTTGAATACAGCGACTTTGATCTGCCAAGTATTCCGTCTTGAGTAATATAGAACATTGCGCTGTTTATTCACACATACAATTTAACATCACTTTGCCTTCACTCTGGTAAAAAATCGTCTTCTTTCGTTTTTTTCCACCTGTTCTATAGTGAGCCTTCCAAGGATCGGAACCTTTCTTTGAATTTCTCTTTGTATTCCGGAATCTGACACAAAACTGGACAGTCATTAGCTTCTTATCTTAGTTTTAAGAAGTTGTTAACGTAGCCGAAAAAGAGTCCTTCATTGCAGTCGTCGTCCTTTTGATATTGTTCTGCGGTAGGAAAGTGCAACATTTCATAAACTGTTGACAGGCGGCATTCACGATTGTGTCATCCTTGTGGCAACAAGGCTGGTCTTTATTATATGTTTCAGCACACATACGGCATACAGGAAACTCAAAAATAAGGGATGCAAAAATTGTGTAAATTAAAACAAAAAAATAGATAAAGTCAACTTGTTTCGATTTGTTTTTGTTTTGATCTTCCTTTGAGTCTTCATCCATTTCATTTTTCTAATTTTCAAGTCCACGATTTGGTCACAGAATCATCACCATCCTTTCATTCCTGGACAAACATGTGCCTTTGAATTTCTGGTTCGAATAAGATGTCCAAAGGTTGAGCACAATTTCAGTAATCCTAAAGTACTATTCTTCTACTGGTTAACTTGCCTCATGCGATGTTGTTCGCTTCCAAGAAGACCAATTAATTGGTTCTTTACCTTTAGGAATGCAAGGTCGGGAAGCTGAACACCCACGGTATCTCTCTTCGCAATGAATGTGCTGGTCCCGTTTGGTAAATCCTTGGTCACATTTCTCACAGCAATAATTTTATCAGAGAAATCCTGTGATACTATTAATAGCAACAAAATACCCTTGACACGCGAAAATGTATTTTCCATCTGGTAAATCTGGTCCTCGAAACACGAGAGCTGAACAAACCACTTGAGGGTATATTTTCAACTTGTAGCGAGGAGTCAACACGTCCTGAAGGTTCTGCATTTCTGTCAAGGTCTCTTTGGGAACGCTTGCTTGCTTCAACATGGGTTCTGCTTCTCTTTCGTGTTGGGATCTGTCCGATTTTCGAATACTCGTCCGCGATTTTTCCATTCCACTGTCCCGTTCCTCTAGGCATAATTTGATTCTCGAGGATGGCACAGGCTAACCACATCTGGTCTTATGAGTTTTCATTTGAACAATACTGCGTTTGGTACTGCGAGTTTCGTCCACCAATAATACTTTGCATGGTCGCTACCTCTCGGTGATGTTAAACTCACCATTAGATTGTAGGACCTGTTGAATTTTGTCGATTGTGGACTGTGTTAATTCTGCAGGTATTCTAAACTCGATCCACACAGAAAACTTTAAACTGTTGTTGTAGATGGAGAGTTTCAAACGATCGTCTTCTTTAGCTAGTCAGTGTCGTTTCAATGTCTCTAACAAGAAATCATATAAATCTGTAAGTTCACCTGCTGCTTCGGTATCAATGTTAAAGAGTAAACTTAATAATCCTCATATACCGAAAGTCCAAAAATCAAAACTAAAAGCTAAAATAGTACATCCAGACGAGACTTTCAAAGTACAAACACAATTGCAAATAGAACTTAGTAATAACATAAAGTAAACTAGCACTTACCCCTACTACTGTAGCAAAATGTCTGTAAAGTAGGATACTACCTGTCAAGATTTCGGAATCACTGTGTCCACATGTAGCATACGAGTCTTATAAATAAAATACGCGTGCAAGACCCAGGGGAAAAGTACTCGTGCACATCATGAAATATGGGTATCTCGCTGCGAAAGATCTACTACGCGATGCATCTATTACTCAGTTATTATTATAATACCAATAAAAACACTTTGGTAACGCCGTACGCGTAAAAATAAATTAATTACATATAATCGTTCTAAGTATTTTCTTGACAAATTATGTGACACCATACACGTCCAGAAATTCAAGAAGGCAAGGTAGCTAGAAAAAAGTGAAGAAGAAGTGCCCATACAAGTGAGAAGAGACCGACTTTGAAGGAAAGAAAGAAACTAAAGGACATGTGAGATATGTTAGGACATTTTGTATTGTGATCCTCATTCAAGAGAAAACCATTATGCCAAAGAAAAAACGTTAAGACTTTTTGTACTGATTTATTCTTTTAGCATTTATTGGGTAATTAAACACATCCGCACAGGCACACCATTGAATAATGGAAAAGTTTTCCTGATTCGAGAATCATGAGTAATATTTCTTTTCTAAGAGATATAGGTCGCCATGAAAATGACTACTGGCGTTTTAATTAATCATAAAAACACGTATCGACTTGACATCATCGGCTTTAATTGTCGTAACCTATTTCCACGACCAAGTCATGTTCCTCTTGATGTCATTGGTGCAGCTTTCATACTGGTAGTAATAATTGCTGATGGAAGGTTTAGAAATCTTGGCTAGAGAAGGTCTCTTTCTCTTGGGTTGATCTAAAGAAGTCTGATATATTTGTCTCTGATATTTTAATGCCTGGAAAATGTCATGTAACTGACACTTTCGTTTCTACAACTTTCCTTCTGTTGACTTTCTAAAGTTTCATCTTTTTTTCTTCTTGCTTTCTCTTTTCCTTTTTCATGCTGTTGTTGAACATATGCTTCTTTTGCTTCTTTCTGTTTTTTTGTGCAAATAATTCTCCAATTCTTCCTTCTGTGTTTCTTTCTGAAATCATCCACTAATGGTAATGATGGAGAAAGAGTTAAAGGTAGTAATACCGTTGCATTGACGAATTCTTGCGGAGACGACAGGAAAGCAATCAAAGCTAAATTGAAGTCCGGGTTAATTTTCTTTTAGGATGATTTTTTTCCAGTAAAGGTTATTACGACATAGGTCAAGAAAAGATGTGTATAAAGATTGAGATGAACACAATTATTCATTCCCATGTTAGCATTTAGTCTTTGTGGAATCAGTTTTAATTATGTTCAGTTAAAATCGCAGAGAACATATGTATCTACATTATATAGTGGAATTACAAAATAATCATTGACATTTTTGACTAAAACACTATTTTGGGATTTTTGTGAATTTATTTATGGACATTCTTCGTTATATCATTGTGATACATCAAGACTTGGTACATCAAACTATTTGAGGCTATTGGTACGTCAGCATATTCAGGACTATTGGACTTCATTCGGAACACTCAGTACTTTTGGACTTATGATAAAACTGTTAGGATTATTTGGTATTTGATTCACAAAACTAAACTGTAAGTCCATTTTAATATTTCATTTTAAAAATTGGAAGATTAAATTATTTGTTTAATTTTATGAAACGTGATGGTTTTGCTTTATCTGTTACTTAGAATTTAAGATCATAGAGTCGTAACAACCAGTTCATCAACTGAACTATGTTGCTGGGCAACATTTTCATTGTTTGCTCTGTACTAAACTCGTAGACCAACTTTTCATGGCTGCAGCTGCCTTCCACATGGGGATGCAGTATTAAAACTTATTTGCAGTTAAAACAGCTTTCACAAACGCAAGATGTGGATCTTGTAATCACTTGCCTTTTTTCAACACTTTATACTACGCGCAGTTGGGTGGTACCTTTTGCGCCTTGATTGCCTTAGATCGGGCCTCTTCAACATTTCTACTGGCGTCAAACTCCTCCTATGAAACATATTGAAACTTCATATGGCTTTCTTCAGTTCCTTTGACCTATGCATTCTAACAATAATTAATAATAGTGCTTACTGATGCTCATTATTGCTGGACTTTTAACACAGACAAAATTTTCAACATAGCAGAACTTTAATCAATGAAGAAAACTAATGCTGAATCATGAACACCAAATGTGTCTTTAAAAACGGTAAATCATCATTAAGGTATATTTCATACAAGGCACTTAACAAATGTCCACACGACAAACAATTGCATAATTTATACAATTATTAAAGGTGTGTTGATATAAAGTGGTCACAAATATCCGTATTATAAACAAAACAAGACATATACTGTTCAGTTGACATTTACTTTTAGGGGCCAAAATCGTGTAAACTATAAGTTACATTATGTAATCTAAGCCTTGCACCATGTACTCTACGAGTTACATGAACATTTCTATATAAGCGCGTTCACAGGAATCGCGGACAACACTACAAAAGGCATGTAACACTGTAAAGATAGACCCCTATCTTATACAAAAGGTGTGTACTGTACGAATCAATTATTTTGCTCTATTAAGAAGTGGAATAAATATGATTACTTACCTTAAAATTTCTGGTTTCAAAACTTATTTTCAAAACTCAGAATGGATGCAAATGATCAGAATTACATGATAGACCATAAATTAAATTCAAAGCTTTAGTTTTGGAATTTTGGTAGGCATTCTTGGAACATTAACTACTAGATTATGTCTCGTAAAATACATTCATTAAAAGTTTTAAATGATAATAATACTAATATGTGACTCAGGCTGAGATATCAGCTATACATTACAGTTGTTATACATTTCGTCTACTTTACACACAGTTCCAGATAGTTATTGAAATGTCAACCGAATATAGAATTGAGGTCTTGTACTCTGTTATAATTGTGTTTCTTTTTTGAAAGAAACCATTCTAGTGTGAGGTGTAGCAATCATTCACACACACACACACACACACACACACACACACACACATCTTTCTATATATTTCATAGTGTACATCGCTGACCTACTTACGCGTATTATTTAAAGTGAAGTTGTTCAAATTACGACTAGAGAACATGTATTGTCTCGTAGATTACACGTTTATACGGGACAAATATAAATTGTGCTGACAATTTCGTGCCTAAATTTAAAGTAATTTATTGGATATTAATACATTTTCAGTAACATTATTTAAGAAACAATGCCTCATCTATCTTTTACAAAATGTAGTTAAGTACATCTGTGTTTTTGACATGATGCAGCGTTTGAAAGAAAAGGAATTTTCAATTACAAGTTGGCTTAAATTATCAAGCATTTATCAAAATTAATGACGGATATTAAAATTCACACTCTTGATCTAAATACAAGACAGTGCCTAAATGGGTGTATACAACACACGGCTTTTCACATATAATGGAGATTATGTGGACAAACTCATACCCCATGTCGGGACTAAGGCATTTTCTCAGATCTCAGTTTTCGTACAAATAACTAACTTAAACTTTTGCAGAAATATATTCTAAGAGATTGAAATTGATTTACAGTGCAACTATTTGATTTAGTGACTTCTCAACATGCTTTGGGTAATGTGAGAGAGTCTCAAACGAGGTAAAATCGCCATTATGATTAATTGTTTCTTGCTAATGACGTAGGTTTCGCCCCCTAGATTAGCGACATTAATTTCCGTTCTATTTGGGTGGAACCACATTTAAAAATTGGCAGTAGACGCCATAAATAAAGTTTACTACTTAAATAATTTATCAGATTAGAAATAAAAAGTCGCCCAAAAGCTTGCGAAAACGTATTTTGATAGTTGAAATCTTGCATAATATTTTGGGCAAGACAAATCAAGCAATATATGACTACATGTTGAAACACGTGAAATAAAACTAAGTATCAAATGTGGTTAGTGGATAATGTAATTTGAACTACTGTTAGAATAGGCACTTGCAATAGGTCAGTTGATAACGTAATTTGAACCGCTGTTAGAATAGGCACTTGCAATAGGTCAGTTGATAACGTAATTTGAACCGCTGTTAGAATAGGCACTTGCAATAGGTCAGTTGATGATAACGTAATTTGAACGTAATTTGAACGACTGTTAGAATAGGCACTTGCAATAGGTCAGTTGATAACGTAATTTGAACCGCTGTTAGGCACTTGAATAGGCACTTGCAATAGGTCAGTTGATAACGTAATTTAGAATAGGCACTTGCAATACGTCAGTTGATAACGTAATTTGAACTACTGTTGGAATAGGCACTTGCAATAGGTCAGTTGATAACGTAATTTGAACCGCTGTTAGAATAGGCACTTGCAATAGGTCAGTTGATAACGTAATTTGAACCGCTGTTAGAATAGGCACTTGCAATAGGTCAGCTGATAACGTAATTTGAACCACTGTAGGAATAGACTCTTGCAGTTCTTTTGTGCGGTTATTATTGTGACAGATTTACATTGTTAAATGAAATCAAAGGGTAACACTTTTTAAAGTCTCTTGAGCCAAAAGCAAATGTTTTTTTTTTTTTTAATTATGAAAATACAAATATTAGCTATGAAGGTAATTGGTTTCATAGAATAGCAACTTCAGCTACCACCTAAGTCAGCATGCATTATTCCACGACACAGAGATAAGACTAATTTTATCTTTACAGAAATAACATGGCAAATCGTAATCGCCAGATTCGTTACGTCACGTGATCAGAAATAATTATTGTCAGGGTACGTGTCGCAATTACTAGCCTCTAATTTACAGTTATTCGTATGCTGACATTTGTTTATTAGTTCATATTCGACTATGTGTTTTGTGTTGCAAATATAATACGTACTCAATTATTGGCAGAGTATAATTTGAGGAACATGCAATTTGCACACACCTTTCCCATCCTAAAATTGAATTTAAATAATTAAATTTCATACGTTTATTCGGGTCTTGTCACCGATGCAGGAATAAAACAGTCTCAGTTATGTCTACTGGTAGTAAAGACAAATTAAACTAAATAATTAATGCCTCATTTGATATATTATGCTTTTCCCCTCCCAAAATAAATTCTATGCAAAGTAATTAATTTAAGTAAGCGGAAACAGTTTTCTCAAGGATAACACAACAGTGTCATAACGCTGACGGTTGTATTGGCAGAAAAGGTCGATTCGAGCGTTCAAAAAAGACTGGATACATTTGATACAAATCCCTCTGATTTTATGTCTATATAATTTCCGACAAGAATCTCAGTACGATAGATTCTACAAGTAAAGATAAACTTAAGAAACGTACACCTATTTCAAATCTGTACATTGTAGTAGTTGTGAACAACGTGTGTATAAGAGATAACAGAACATAGAATTGGATAAGCCTAGTCTGAGATTAAATAAATTTCAGGGAGTAATCATTGTATATAAAATTGCTTCATAAATTGCATTAAATTTTGCTCAGTTTTCTTCAAATTATGAGCAATAAATTATTTCGAATGCATATTTGTATCAGAAAAAAACATTTATTATTATTGTGCGTATCCGCATATTGTATTTTCGCAGCTTGTATCGTAAACTTTGAATTTCGAGGTTACGAGGATCGTCTGCTACATATTGTTAGTTAAAAGTTGAAATCGACGTATGCTGTAAGTAGTTTATGTGGGCTGCATTTAACCTATGTTTCCGATACCTTATACGGAATGCGTTACCTTTAACATATGTTTCCGATACCTTATACAGAATGCGTTACCATTAACCTATATTTCCGATACCTTATACAGAATGCGTTACCTTTAACCTGTTTCCGATACCTTCTACAGAATGTGTTACCTCTATCCTTCATGTTCTATACCTTATACAGAATGCGTTACTTTTATCCTATATTTCCGATACCTTATAGAGAATGCGTTACCTTTATCCTATGTTTCCGATACCTTATACAGAATTTGTAACTTTGTCACAGAATAAGGCAATTGATAACATGGTTTCGCCTTAGAACGATTTGATTATTTTCGTCGTACATGCGTACAGCGTGACCTAGGGTGGATAATTGTTTTTCTAGTTAAGTGACTGAACTAGCATGTATGTCGTCGTAGATCGCTTGCGGCGAGAAACACAAAAAGCACGGTATGCACGGGTATTTTACCCTTGCTAATATTCATTTTCCTGTAGATTTAAGGCAAGTTTCTAATCGACACATTGGTCCTTTGGGATCTTGTGAAGGAGTGTATGCTCTCCATTTCATTCTACAGCCGTAGGGGTAAGTGTTACATTTCATTTTGCAAATATGTGAAGCATATTCAGTTCTAATGACGTAGCGTGAAATGTTGCCTTTATCAGTACGCGGATTTAAAAGTTATGAACTTTTGAACTGTTACAGGCGGTTATTAAGAGTTCAATTTAGTAACACGTGACAATAGATTTTAATTCCGTACCTGTTATTATGACCAGTTTGGTTTTATTTTAGCTGTGTGTGTGCGGGGGCATCAGGCTGTCGGTCTGACTGTCTGTATGTCTGTCTGTATGGGGTTGGAAGCATGCGCGACCATCAAGGCCATACAAAAGGACGGAAGCGCTGATATGTAGACTTGTGCGCATGGTGGATCCATGAAGGTTGTGTGTGTCCAATACAGGTGTGAGCTAACCCAAGAATTCAGGAGAACTGTGTGGTTTGACAGTGGACATGTGAACCAGTTCAGAATTTCTTGTTTACAAGGTTTACAAGTATTTAAATGAGTTATACGTTGTTATGAATCGTACGTGCTGTACAAATGACTATGTGAGTCATGAGTCATATGTTTTTTGAAGCAATTGTTGTGTTTATAGAATTGATCATGTTTGTTTCAATTGATTATGTCGTGTTTCAACTGAGTACACGGAAAGTATGTTGTGTTTCAATTGAGTACATTTGAGTTCAATTGGGTTGCATCTATTTGCATGAGATTATATGAATCTCACCTGTTACATGAGATTATACGAATCACATCTTGGTTTTACTGTATCGTGTGTCTACAATTTTAAATATATGAATAATTTTTGTTTTCCCATATGTGAATGTTTGTGTGAAGTAATTGAATGAGTAGTATGTTTAGAGCTTGAAAGAATCATTGTATATGTTGTAGATGATATACATATTTTTATTAATTCATTTCATAAACGTCCATCTTTCATCACATTGTGTTTGTGTTGTTGTTTAATCCAGGCATCCATTCGGGTCAAATCCTGTTACAAACATCTATCGTTCGTTTCCAATACCTTATACAGAATGCGTTACCTTTCTCCTATGTTTCCGATACCTTATGCAGAAGTTTAACATTGTTACTTTTATAGGTTATCTTATTGCAGACCATGTTTACATTGATATAGGGTTTATCTTCCTAAAGCATTTGAGCAATTCTTCATTTTTACATTTTTCGAACTCTACCGTTTGTTTACACCAGATAGCCTCTCTTGTACTGATGTGTTGCAAAGCGTTAATACATATTCAAAAAACCTCAAATCACAATGCGTTTCAGATATTTGGTCATCAACCAAGAACCATACGATTTAAATCGAAATCTCGGACATAGCAGAGATCTGGGAGACACAGATATGAAATCATATTCTGTTGACCTTTCGGTTCAACAGTCAAATTACAGCTTTCACCATGCCTGATAATGACAAACTTTACTCGGAAAATATCGTTTACTAAGATAAGTGTTCTGTACAGCTTCTTAGTCATCCAATCTGTACAGCTTCTTAGTCATCCAATCAGATCAATGTGTAGTTTTTCAGTTTCTCCGACATACTGAAGGCTACAGATCTTACATGTGACGAGAAAATTACATTCTGTTTTGCACGGTCACAGAACACTTGTCCTCCCCTGGCCACACTTTCAGTGATATAACACTTATTGCAATTGCTCACAACCCCAACTGGAGTTCCGAAACCAGGAAAGAAAAGGAATCTTACTGGATACGCCAGGCTAGAACACTGAAACCAAGCGGTTTAAACTAAGAAGACTAGAAAAAGAAAGCCATGCATAAATGAAATTATTTTTTGCAGTCGACACATTTTCTTTTAAACAATTCTTTAAATTTGCTTAATAACCTATAATTACTACTATGACAATGAAATATCCAGGATATAATTTGCACTTACATAAATTTACATAAAACAACAGATTGGCTAGTCGATTTCTAGGTCAATAAAAATATTTTCAAGCATCCGCAACAAGTTGAAATAAACTAGTTGAAACATAATAAATCTAAAGGTTTGATTCCTGTAGAAACAGCCATGTAAAGTTTTGCAAACACAACGGTTTTTGTGTTTTATTTGTTTGTCTTGTCTATGCTTTGTATTTGCCTTTGAAAAAGACTCATTACGAGTCGAAAGCGCTCAGACTAGTTGGATAAAAGTTTTTCACTGTTCGTTGTCAGCTTATTGCATTTATCTTAATCAATCCCTGACACAAGGTCAAGCGAGGTTTCAGAAAACCAAAATTGTATAATATTTGATTGAGGCTTTGCTTTAAATATGACCCAACTAGTTCGAAGACTTATCAAAAGACTTATCAAAAGACTTGCAATTTTTTCTAATTTTGTTTCATATTGGCATTTCAGTCAGGTGGTTGTTCTTTTAGATTGATTTAAGTATAAATATTTCAAAATATATTCAGTTATTTTGAATGTATGCTAGAAGAATAAAAGATATATATCAATAGTGTTTGCATTTGCTTCTGCGTCAAAATAACAAAATTAAAAAGCATAGTTGCTATTTTTGTATTGAAAAAAGAAATAGACGAAGACATATAGATCATATACTATTCAGATCCATAATCTGTGTCCTTTTAAAGCAGGTATTCAGTCTAAAGTGGTCTGTTATGCGCAGGCGTTGCCTCCAAAATGTATCATTTTGGGAATGATGTCTATTTTGTGCAAGTATGAACATGCTCCTGCCGCCCCTACAGGGGTTCTCCTAGCACCTCGGATGTGAATTATCATATTGAATATAAATCTCGACTGTCGAGGATGCATTCTTTGCTGTAATAGGTTAAAAATAATTTAAATTCTCAGTTCAGTTTTTGGGGCCAATAATAAGCCTGTAAGACCCACAACAAGACCGTGCAATTTATCGACGAGATATTATTGCAGCGATATCAAAAGTGAAAACGGCATATTGAGCAGGTGCAAAGTATTCATAGAACTCTTAAGTACAAGATTCGAAAATAAATATGTTTCTATTTTGCATCATTTTGCGAATCGATAATTATAGATTCTTTAACACTTACGTCCCTCGGTGTTCGATGTTGTTTTACAACGCCACGTCATTTGCTGTGATGGGCAAATTCTATTAGCGGCAGGCTAAATTGATAAACACGGCTTACACCAGAAATGCCTTAAGATATTTAAAGTGAGCAATTGCACTCAGTAGTCATCAATCTTCCTAAAATATATTTACGCAAATTTCTCTTTATCTTGTTATTTTACGTCAGTGATCCGGACTGATTAACACACATGCACAACAACCATTTCGCTTTCTAAGAGGTATAAATACGGAAAACAGCATCGCGAATTAGTTTTTAGATCGTTCCAGCCTTGAGAAATATAATATGACACCTGCTCTTTGCCGGGTACTTTTTTAGAAAAAAAATCTTTAACAATCTCTGTCGCTAATAATACTGTACTAACGTACTCCAGTTTAACATTTGTGGGCCTGAGTTTCAAAGAGTGTACTGGGACGTTCCATGTTGTGTGCTCGTCCATCCAAAGTCTGTGGTTTCGTCCAATTTTCAGGGTTTTCTCCACTTTAAAAACACCTACATATAACGTCACCATCTGATAGGTGGAAAATATGAATGTACAGGTCATTAGAAAGTCTTGTGTAACAATAAAATCAAGTTTATAAATAGTTTAGTTTTATATATAACCAAAGGGACACAATTATTATAGTCTGGAATGAAAATGCAAAAACGTGTTGCCTATAGATATTTGGAATCTTGAATTTTCTCCTGGAATCATCAGTTTTAATAAATGCTTGAAATTGCGGCATATCCTATTTGTTTAGGAACAATATTTTGTAAATAATTTTTTCTTTAAAATTATTACATGTTTTCTACTAATACACAATCTATATTATATTTTGGCTTTTAGTATATTTAATTAAGAGGATTTAATGCAATGTTAAAATTTTCAACAGATGTGTTAATATATTAAGACTAATTTAATTTACAATTGCGTGTCTGTTACAATTCAATAGCAGTGCATTTAGGAAGTAAATATCTCGGATTCCTCTTTATTCAAAGGGGCATTTTAGCGTGTCGTCGTCGTTGTTATTGTTGTAGGGTTTAACCCCATTTTTCAGCACAAGATAGGCTATACATGGCGGCCAGTATAAATGGTGGAGGAAGAACCCGGGAAAACCCCGGAAAGAACCACCGACCCACGAGAAGCTACCGTCAGGCTTTCTCACATACCCACATTGGCCGAGCCCAAGACTCGAACCCATGCAGACAGAGGTGAGATGGCAGTGATCTGTAACTGTGAGCGCTTTAGACCACTCGGCCACTCGGGGGCCCCTTTTAGCGTGTCTGTTACAATTCAATAGCAGTGCATTTAGAAAGTAAATATCTCGGATTCCTCTTTATTCAAAGGGGCATTTTTTCACTCCATCTGAAATTGCTGAAAATTTACAATCTCGCTAATTACTTATCTGAAAACTCTGGCGCGTATATAATTGGCAATTTTATTCCATCAAAATGTCAAATCTGACTTTAAATTGTCGTGTCATAATTCATACTGATTTGCGTGCTAGTGAGGTCCTTAATGGATTACTGGTAAAATGATGTATTTTGCTGTGTGCATTTTCTTTCCTAAATAACTCCATAGAATCACCTACGGCCTTGTTATTGTAGAATAGGTCCGATGCTCCTGACTTGGTATCTCACAAGCAGGAGCTTTCTAACATATCTTTCTAATGCAATAGTGAATTGTGAATGGCTAAAATCGCTTCAGAACTACATTTTGTAGACGGCACGCTGGAAACTGACATAAAGAGTTAACTACTTTCGTCTATTCACTGCTTCCTATAGTCAGTCTTAAACTGCGTTGGAGCATAAGTATTTCTATGAGCTATAAATAAGTTGTATGTAGAGTATGTACGCTGTATTTTTGATGTACAACTTGTATAAAGTTTCCATTAAAAGGAAACGTGTCGAGCTTCGTTTCGTTTCAATGAAAACTTCATACAATTCATTGTGTATTAAAGATACAGCACAAATGGCATACATATATTCTATATTCATACGACAGTCGTCATTAAAAGTGCACAGGATCCAACAAGGGATCGCGTGTGTCAAGGACTGAATAAAATACATCATTAAAAATCTGACAACGAACAATGCGAAACTAGTTTAAACTTCTCTCTTCACTATCGACTGCAAGTTGTCTTTGTCTAAGACACTTACAGAACAGAGACACATAAGGCAAACATTAAACACTAGAGAACTCGCAGAATTTACACAACTTGACATGACTGCATGTCTAATGGAAGTGCTGCTGTGTAATTTCAGATGCCAAGCGTGATTGAGTTGAACTTCAATTCAGTGTCAATGATTAATGTACTACCTGTTTTTGAGCATAAACACTCGAACCAATGTAGACAGAGGCAAGAAGGGAGTGATCTGTAAAGACAGACGAGAGTGACCTGTAAAGATGAGCGCCTTTGAACACCACCGGTTGTCGCGCAAACTTACTGGATCAGCCATATACCACTTGAATAATGATATTTAAAATCATTAGCCTTATATCGTATCGCTTTGGAATTGAAAAGTACATCTACTGCTTTCATTCGCTTACACCAGGGTAACGTTTGTCCATTAACACTGCACATTGTCTGATCCTCTTCAAGATTTGAATATAAATTCAGATAAGGTATGTACTTGGTCGATGGCCTTGACCTTATTATATAGGTTTATATCAAGGTTGATTTTGCTTACTGACTGTTAATGCTTAAAAAATGTTTTCTACAATTCATAATTAAAAAGGACATATCAAAGGTCTAGTCACTTAAGATATTTAGTGAGATTGAACATACAACACTACGCACATCGTGTTGGATGGCAAGAGTGGGGTATTGGTCACTACACACGGCGTGTTGCTGGTGTAATGAGGGTTACTGGATACTAGATGAATGGATGTATAGCGTGGAATACTCGTTGCTACACATTGTGTTGGCCAGTATATGTGGGGCATTGGATCTTATAGTACAGGGTGTTGGGTAGTAGACGACTGTTTGATGGGAGCAATAAAGGGGGTGTTGGTGGCACTCTATTGGGTATTGGTCAGTACATACGTCGCGTTGGATAGTATATATGGGTAGACCGCTCCGGTGGCCTAGTGGTTAGAGCATCCGCCTTGGATGCGGGAGGTCGTGGGTTCGATCCCCGGTCGAGTCATACCAAAGACTTACAAAAATGGTACTAACAGCTGCCTCGCTTGGCGCTCAGCATTAAGAGGTTAGTGTTAGGACTGGTCGGCGTGGTGTCAGGATAATGTGACTGGGTGGGACATCATGCTACATGTCTGCGGCATGATGCCCCAGTGCTAGACATCACTATAAACTATAATCACATCACATAATCACATATATGGGTATTGGATGGGTATAGTGCTAGTGTTGGATAGTAGATGATTGTTTATTGGTCACTACACACGGCATATTGATGGTATATTATGGAGTGTTGGATAGTATTTGACTGGGTATTGGTCACTACATACGGCTTGTTCATGGTACGGTGTGCGGTGAGGGATAGTATTTGACTTGATGCTGACCACTATATAAGTAATGTTGGATAGCATGTGTACCATTTCAGGTCGACCACCTCTAATCACGTAACACTGCATACAATGTACTCCGGTTCTGAACAGACACGCGGCGTAATGTCAACTTACCGTTTGATCCCAAGCTAACTCTTATTACTGAAGTCACCAAATTCAAACAATATAGGAATGTTGCCCCATTAGTGGTCAACAACTTCTAAAAGTGTAATAATGTAGCTTCAGTGACAAATTCCATTTAGGTCTCGATAGTCCGTCAATGAAACCTACGTCGTAATGTTTATTCCCGTTTAGGTTTCACGTGCCCCACATTACTATTGATATATCGTGATGAGGGTATAGTCCACCTCACTCTGTTTAGAACCAGCCATCTGGTCGCCAGTTGTTCTCGGATTTTACCGGATGCTCCAGCATTGTGTAAGTTATTTCAGAAAAAGGATATTGTTTCCATAAGCAAATTGTAGGAGAAAGTTGTAGTGAGTCTTTGAAAATAGTAATCGTTGTGATCAAACTATAGTCGAGAATAACTGATGTTTTTCTTTCCCTCTCCGAAACTCAGCCTACGAGATTTTCTTCTTTCGGATGATGTCTTGGATTTATGGATGGCATTTGGAATGAACGAAACTGTCACAGAATAAGGCAAGAAATAACATGGTTTCGTCTTAGAACGGTTTGATTATTTTCGTCGTACATGCGTACAACGTTACCTAGGGTGGATAATTATTTTTCTAGTTAAGCGACTGAACTAGCATGTATCTCGTCATAAATCGCTTGAGACGAGAGACACTAAAAGCAAGGTATGCACGGGTATTTTACCCATACTAAGACTCATTCCCCTGGAGATTTAAGACGAATTTCTTATCTAATTGACACATTGGTCTTTTGCATCTTGTCAAGGAGTGCACGTTCTCCATTTTTGCTCTACAGCCATAGGAGTAAGTGTTACATTTTAATTTTATTTGATATGTGAAGCATATTCGGTTTTAATGTCTTAGCGTGAAATGTTGTCTTTACCACTACGCGGATTTGAAACGTTGTGAACTTTTGAATTGTTACAAGTTGCTATTAAGAGCTAAATTTAGTAGCATGCATCTTTAGATTTTTAATTCCGTACCTGTTATTATGACCAGTTCGGTTTTATTTTAGCTGAGCGTGTGTGTGCGCGGGTATATCAGGCTGTCGGTCTGGCCGTCTGTATGTCTGTATGGGGATGAAGCAGGTGTGACCATCAAAGGCCATACAAGGATGGAACTTCTGATTTGTAAACTTGTGCGCATGGTGGATCCATGAAGGGTGTGTGTGGCCAATACAAGTTTGGGCCAACCCAAGAATTCGGGAGAACTGTGTGGTTTGACAATGGACACGTCAACCAGATCAAAATGTTTCGTTTGCAAGTTTTTACAAATATTTATGAGTCATACGAGGTTATGAATTGTACGAGCTGTACAAATGATTGAGTCACGAGTCATGTGTTTGGTACAATTGTTATGTTGATTCAATTAATCATATTTGTTTCAATTGATGATGTTGTTTCAATCGAATACAATTGTGTGTTACCTTCGTCACATGAGATTATTTGAATCTTACTTTCACTACATGAAATTATTTGAATCTTACTTTCATTACGTGAGATTATTTGAATCTTACTTTCATTACGTGAGATTATGTAAATCTTACTTTCATCACAGGGGCCCCTAGTGGCCGAGTGGTCTAAAGCGCTCTCCGTTACGGATCACTGCCATCTCACCTCTATCTGCGTGGGTTCGAGTCTCGGATTCGGCGAATGTGGATATGTGAGAAAGTTTGCCAGTAGCTTCTCGTGGGTCGGTGGTTCTTTCCGGGGATTTCCCGGTTTCTTCCTCCACCATTAATACTGGCCGCCATGTATAGCCTATCGTGTGCTGAAAAATGGCGTTAAGCCCTACAACAACAACAACTTTCATCACTTTCATTAAGTGAGATTATGTAAATCTTACTTTCATCACTTTCGTTACATGAGATAATATGAATCTTACCTTCATTTTGAATATATGTATCACATATTTGTTTTCCCATATGTGAATGTTTGTGTTAAGTAATCGAATGAGTTGTGTGTTTGGAGCGTGAAAGAATCACACTGTGTGTATTATTCATGTCAAAAATCTTAGAAAAAGTTGTTCTATCCCAACTTGTATCTCATCTGAATTCAAACAGTCTTTTTAGCAATGTACAGTCTGCATATCGCCCTTGCCACAGTACTGAAACTACTCTTCTGAAAGTAGTCAATGACCTTCTCTCTGCTTTGGATGGCGGAAAGATTACAGTCCTCCCTCTCCTTGACTTGTCTGCAGCATTTGACACTATAGACCATGATATATTACTTCACCGTCTCCAGCATGTATTTGGCATTCATGATACGGCCTTACTATGGTTCAAGTCCTACTTGGTCAACAGAACACAAATTGTGTCCGCAAATGGAAAACACTCCAGCCCAGTTGATCTATGCTGTGGTGTTCCACAGGGGTCTGTTCTTGGACCTGTTCTCTTCATTCTATACACTCAGCCACTCTCAAGTGTCATAGATCATCATCCAGTGTCTCACCAATTGTATGCTGATGACACCCAAATATACAAATCACCCAACTGAAGTTGAAGCTACCATCCAAGGCGTAGAGAGGTGCATTTCCGATGTGAAATCATGGATGACATGTAACAAGCGGCAGATGAATGATGATATAACTGAAGCCAGCCATTCTGAT
>JAECUM010021606.1:28805-53552 GCA_016617855.1 Megalonaias nervosa | reverse complement strand
TCATGGAAACAATATCGTGATCGGTTCCTAAGCCTGGGTAGGGTTTTAGTAGTATATATTAATAACAGCTAAGTAATAAGGAACAAGTTTTTTTTTGTCTCTTTTGGAGGAATTTAATCATTTTGTTTTGCAGGTTTATAGCAGTCGTATCTTCAAGCAAATCTTCATATAAAGTGTTGAAATTTCATGTACTTTTGATATTCTTAATATTCTGTGAAGTCAGGGAGATCAAAGTCCACTATGATCGAAACGTTACTGTTTGACTACTGTTCAGAATTCTAACAGGCTGGCTGTGTCTTTTTAGCGAGGTTCGCAGTAGGCTGCAACATACAGGCATATGATATGCCGTATGTACAGATTTTGGACCAAGATATGTTCTTATCTGTTTTAAAGTTAAGTTGTTCCCCAGCACCCACCGTTTTGAAAGGGTAATCAAGATGCTTCCACATTTTCTAGTTTCTCCATCATCTCTGCTATAAAGAAATTATATTCGTGAGGGAGGATTTCTGTTGCAAGAACTTCTGGTTTAAGGCAAGTTCCAGTGTCAGGTTTTACCTGATCAATAACTGGACGAAGACCATGAGTTTTGTTTTTAATAGATCTACAGCCGATGTAAAGTGTTGCTTTTCATTCCTCTTCAAGTATTAATGCTTTTTGTTTCATGTGAATGTTGGATTTTGACATTGATATTCCTCGTGTATTTGTGGGATTAAACTTGGCTCACATGAATGCATTGAGTGCAAAGACTCTTGCGAATTAAGGGTGGAGCAAATTCTCTGGGTCCTGATGCTTGAATCCAAGGAAGAGTACACAATCCAATTAGAAAGAAAATATAGTGACAGGAAATAATTTGGTGGCCCATATGGTTTACAGTACCATATGTACCTGAAATCGTAGAGAAGGTTGCATGTACGAACACAAACGCCTTGACAATTGGTGTGGAACCACGGTTCACAGTTGTCGCAAACAATTCATTGTGGCTCCGTGCAATGTTAGGTTGCAGTGATGGAAATTGCAATCATTGATTGGGACCCTGGATTAAGTTCTGCGTCAGTTGAATGGTGTACAAGCAGCTACATTAACAGAGAAAATGGTTTTGGCTTTTGACTTTGTATTTAGAAATGCAAGGAACTATTTTAACATCATTTCATTGTTTAGGACGGAGTCTTTGATTTTGTGGAGGCTAACAGAGAGAGAGACAGACAGGGAGCGAGATGAATTCAAAGGTATCAAGACGACATCACAATCACCAGAGATAACTGATTACATAATTCACTAGCAATGCAATCACTTAGAAATAAAAGAACAGATATTGCCCAAGGGGAGGTTTGTTGGGCATTTATCAGTACAACTTAAAAATATAAAAGGAGCAACTTAGATTGGCAACAAGGTCAAACGGAAGTCGTCTCATCCTCGGGTGTGAACAGGTTATGGAAATTGCGATCGATATTAACAAGATATCTTGCTTTTGTCAGCTGTGCAAGTACAGGCATGGCTTTTGTCTACACATATTCCAATTGCTATGGACGTTACTTATTTGTGAACCGTTACTTTACAGTTAACACCCTGTGAGAACAAGGGAAACAACTCTTAAGTGATCATAGCTACACGTAACTTGTATTGCTTGTTGATAATAGAAAATGTCGGGTGGTAATGAACCAACTCTGTATTATTTCAGTGGGAGAGGAGCAGGAGAGATAATTCGGCTGTTCCTAGCAACAGCAAAGAATGACCACGGAATAAGATACCACGAATCACGGAGATATACACGTCTTGAACATGTACTTAAGAACTTATTTTATGTTCACTCGTAATCATCCTTTTTCCGTGTTCTTTGTCCCTTTCTGTGATAATTTGTATTGGAGAAATGGATGTGCTAGACTGCAAGAGTGTACTGAAAATTACCATGGATTCTGTGGATTCTGGCACAATGATGGCAGCGACTTTAGAGAGTTACGTGAGTTTACTTTGTATGTGGTGAAAGCGGGAATACATAATAGCATGTGTAGTGCAATCGGAAAAAAATTCTTACAGTCCTCTGTCTTGATTGTTTTTATTTCTTCGACTATAAAGGGTGATGGTGTGATTATAAAGGGGTATTCATAGATGGTTCAGCTTTGATGTGTTATTCTTTTCACTGACAGGTTTCTCCATTCCCTGACAACTTCTGAAAATGTATACACTTTATTAGTTATGGGGCTTGTATTTTGATGGCTGGTTACTTTCAAGGTGCGAGAGTAAATCCTCGGCCGTAGCTGAAATCTGTTTATTGCTGCCATACTGTGGAAGTTTCCCGCAAATGAAAACATTCTAATGGCGAAGGAGACAAACATTTTAATATGTCCCGTGCTTGGACAAAAGCACGAAAGACGACAGTAACAATTATTTGACCTCGTGTGTCAATTTGAGTATTACGGCGGAAAAGATAACTGCTGCCTATAAAATGTATGGGTTCTACATTGTGAGAGAGACTCTAGGAATGGGTTTGCACGTTTACAAATTATGTAGCAATAATTGTATGGATGGATATGTACCATCAGATTTACATGACATTTATTGAACCAATGGCAGCATCTAGACAAACGGCATGTTCTCGTCATGCGAGGATTTTGTGATAGAGTATTTAGCATGTATATACGTATTTGAGCATAATCTTATCAATTGATACAGATTGTATCTTATCGATTGATACATATAGTATCGTATCTGTTGATACATATCGTATATTATGAATTGATACAAATCGTATCTTATTGATTGATACTTATAATATATTATGTATTGATACATATCGTATCTTATCAGTTGATGTGAATCGTATCTCATCTATTGATACATATCGTATCTTATCTGTTGATACATATCGTATCTTATCAATTGACACATGTCCTATCAACTGATACACGTCTATGAGCAATGTCAAAATTAAAAGATTTAAATGCCAAACGTTCCATTGCACCTCGTTCATTTTGTTTATAGGTTTTGATCTGTGGTGTTCAATTTCTGTAACTCTTGTGTTTTCGTCGTCCTAAGTTGGATCGTCAAATTAAGCTGCACGTTGACTGTATCATAATGACGGACATTTCTAGTTAGGGCAGTTTTTTGTAGGGTTCAGTGCCTTTATAAAAATCACACGTCTTTGTCGTTACTTCTATTGAGTTAGTACTCATGTAGATTTGTCCTGAAAGAATAATTAAACTTTTTAGTGATGATTCTGTTGACCTTTTCTTCATTCATTCGTCTTAATTCTTTACAACCCATACATGTAGCAAAGTAGCCATTAATGGGGGGGGGGAGGTTGTTTCTAACACGCTTTGGAATAGGTTAGTCAATTAAAGAGGACATCATCACTAGTTTATTTAATGACACTTTACTTCAACTTTGTTTTATTTAAGTGTCATAAATTTTAGCAAAATGCACATCTCAGTTTCTAAAGTCTCTGCCCCGGTGGTACCGCTCCGGTGGCCTAGTTGTTAGAGCGTCCGCCTCGGATGCGGGAGGTCGCGGGTTCTAACCCCGGCCGAGCCATAGCAAAGACTTATAAAAATGGTACTGACCGCTGCCTCGTTAGGCGCTCAGCATTCAGAGGTTAGTGTTAGGTCTGGTCGGCCTGGTGTCATTTTTTTGTCTTTTGTTTTTTATTTTTATTTTCTATTTTTTGTTTTCTTTCCTTTTCTTTTTTTTTTTTTTTTCTTTTTTTTAATTATATTTATTTTTATATTTTTGTTTTTGTTTTAATTAATTTTTATATGGATTTTTGCATGCATACGTTTTTGCTAAATATCCTTATATTTAAGCGGTTTATGAGATTCTTTCAGGCAAGGTGCAGGCAATACAACATTTTCAAGTTTCTTACTTTCGCAGTTTTCTATTTATTTTGTTTTATGTTTTGAGAAAATGAGGAAAAAGAATCCAAACCAGTGGTCAAAATGCTACAAACAATATTAGGTAACTAGCGCAAGCATAACCAACCCAGCAAGATTGATCTCCCTTGACCTTTCCAGATTTTTGCAGTTCCATTGAGACTTATTGTTTCCGTAGCTTGATAGTAGGGTAGTAGGTGGTCAGGTGGTCATTCTCGTGAGATGATAGACTATTGAACATTTGCTGTCGATGCGCAGCGCACACATTTGCATTGGTTTGTAACAAGAACATTATATTTCTGCCCTTTTTTGAATATAATTCTTTCTATTCTGCTTTGGAATATTTTCGCTCTATTTTTTAATGTCATTGTGTCTGTTCTGTTTGGAATATATCCTTCAATTGCCTCTTTGATGTTATGTGCACGTGTGTTTTAGCATGCTGATAGAAACATTTATATAATGGTCCTACCATGAATTTGTAATCATCAACTTATACAAAAATAAAAATACGCATTTGATCTTTCCCAACGCCATTTCTCAGTGCATGATATGCTATATATGGAAGCCAGTGTAACTGGTGGAGGAAGAACCCAGGCAAACCCCGGTAGAAACCACCGACCACGAGAAGCTACTGGCAGCTTTCTCACATACCCACATTAGCCAATCCCGAGACTCGAACCCACGCGGACAGAAGTGAGATGACAGTGATTGATAAAGGCTAGCGCTTTAAACTACTCGGCCACCCAGGGCCCCGATCTTCCCCAATGAAACACCTATGTAAACGAGCAGTCTAGATAATGTTAGTATGGACTATAGAGCATTTCTCCGTTCCATTTTCTTTGGCGATACTTCAGTACCGCAATTTTAGCGTTTTATAAACTCGATATTTTAGATCTGTACGAGTTCAACAGTATGGTGTGTTTCAGTAGTAAGTCAAGTGTTCCGGCTGTGATGTCTTGGAACATGATGTTCTTAGTTTATGCAGTGGTTGATAGTTGTATTTAGCTGATGCAGTGGTTGATAGTTGTATTTAGTTGATTAAGATTTAAGCATTTTATTTAGTAAGTGTTTTATAGTATGTGGTTCAGCTACGTTGTCGTGTCCAGTAGAGGGCTCAAGATAGGTATGGCATTTGAATTAATTGGTCAAATCATTGTTGTCTTATTGGTTGAGCGTGAGCAATAGGGCATGACAAAAAAGACTACTATTTATATTTATATTCAGAACTGTCAATAGTCCGCTGCTTATAAGTAATATCGGCTTTTTCTTTAAAACTTGATAATCTATATCAATCAAAGAATAATTCTATTTAGAATGGCGTTTAACTAAAATGAGTATATGCCAATACAAATTTCGGATCCAATCTAAAGTCTCGCCTGATAAGGAGGAGGGGTTCCAATGTCACAATTTTCATTAAATATTATTGTTTCTTTAACCTTAATTCCATTTCACAGATTGACGGAGGGTGATCAAATTTTGGTGTGATACTTTACAAGGATGATTGATGACAGTGGAGGTTTCAAGTCATGAATACATTGTCCGGAATGTAAATATAAAATGGGTGGGTCTTTGGAATGAATGGGTGGGTGTTTGCATAAAAATAACAAATAATAGAAATCGTATATCTGTTTTTGCATTCCATCCAAGTTATGTATATGTACTTCTTCATCGCAAAAGGTTCAAACTACAAAAATGAATTCATTTTCTTTTTTCAGTTTTCAGAGATATTTCTTGAGGGGCCAGAGCAATTGGACAAACTTAGACGAGGTACACTACTTAAATCAGTAAGGTATTTTGGTAACGCGACTAATGGACATGGACTTAATAAGTTATACAGAAACCACTGCAAGAAGAAGGGTACACACATATATCAGGGTGTATTCTAGGAGTTAATGTTTAGGTGAAATGTTTCGAAATAAAGGAATAATTTTTAATGATGATAAAGGTATGGCTTAACACATACTTTAAATAAAGTAGGATCTCTCCCTTGAGCGTTTTTTGAAAAAGAATTCGTGTTTAAGTTGTTTTTTTTTTTGTTGGCGGGAGATGAATCAACATTACATGTGCACAATAGAACGTATTATATGCTAAGATGCTTTCTGTCAAACTTAATTGAATTCGACTGCACGTTGTTTGAGGAAAAAGTCGTTTAAAGGTTTCTATTTTCAGCTTCGGCTTCCATGTTTGATAGTGGACCGGCATCATTTGAACATGTCTTGAAGATAATTGTACGACGATGCTTTCTTTCAGATCAGGTTAAATTCTGTTGAGCGGTTTTTGAGGAGAAGTCGTGTAAAGGTTTTATTATATCAAGTATAGCTATATTTGATGATTGATCGGCATCACTTGAGAAAATCTGAAAACTTTCATGTCATAATGATTTCTATCAAATATGATAAATCGCTGTTGATCGGAACAAGTTGTTTAAAGGTTTTCTCTTTTCAGCAACGGTTGAGAAACGTGACGACGGATTGGTATCATTGCAGTCAGCTAGAAAAAGCTTCATATTAGGATGCCTTCTGTTAAATTTGATAAACTATGTTGAGTCGTTTTTGAGAAGTTTAAATGTTCCATTTTTAGCAACGACGACCATTGTAATGATGGATAGACATCATTTAGACTGTTTGAAAAACCATCGTGCCAGAATGCTATCCATCAAATTTCGTCAAATTCTGATGAGCGGTTTTTGACACGTTATTTAAATGTTTTTCTATTTCTAGTAACCGTTGCCATATTTTATAGCGGTGAGGCATCAGTTGAATTCATTTTCAAAGCCCATGTTTTGGGTGCTTTCTGTCCAAATATGAACAAGATCAGTTGAGCGGTTTTTGAGATGTCGTTTAAAGGCTTTTCGCCCACCAGCTAGCCCCTGGAATGCGAGCTATTTACCAGTTGTCAGTTGACTCGAGAAGTTTACCAAAAGACTGGCTAAACGCACATGTAGCCCCTGTGTTCATAAAAGGAGACGTACACCTTGCAGAAAATTACCGACCAGTTTCCTTTACGTCAACCGCATGTAAACTTCTCGAACATATAATTTATAAGCGTCTTTTTAACCACTTGGAAAAAATAATATTCCAACTAAACTGAACCACGGCTTCAGATCGGGATACTCCTGCGAAACGCAGCTCCTCACAACAATGCATAACCTACTTCAAAACGATGACAAAGGAATACAAACCGACTTTGTGATACTAGACTTTTCAAAAGCATTTGATACTGTGCCACATCATAAATTACTGTTCAAGTTTAAAAGCTATGGAATCACTGGGCCACTACGCTGTTGGCTAGAGATGTTCTTGACAAAGCGACACATGTAAGTGGTGGTGGATGGAGAATCATCTGAAGCAGTCACTGTCGACTCCGGTATCCCTCAAGGAACCGAGCTGGGACCAATCCTTTTCCTTTGCCATATTAATGTCCTTCCAGACTGTGTGAAATCTCAGGTCAGGCTGTTTGTAGATGAGTGTCTCCTTTGCAGAACAATTCAAAACCAGAGTGACCACCATACCCTCCAGAATGATCTCACAGCCCTCGAAAAATGTGAGACTGATTGGGGTATGACTTTCAATACCACTAAATGTTACCTCATGAGTATGACCAGTAAAACAACAAAATCATCTCACGTCTACACGTTAAATAACCACATACTACAACATGTCAGTGAAAACCCCTATCTTAGGCTAACACTGATGACTTCAAGTGGGAATCGCATATTATCAAATCGACCAAGACGGCAAACACTACACTAACATTTCTAAAAAGAGACATCAGGCACTATCTGCATACATGGCGGCAAAGAAAATACACATGGAAATCTGTCTGGAAAGCAAGCAAGTTATCATGATGACTGTGGCCCCTGGAATGATAAGACGTGAAGAACCTGCATGACTAAGTTTTTAATTTCCTTTCTAGAAGACAAACTTGCAAAAATTACGTTTGTTGTTGAAAGGACAATCTGTTTTGTGAGGAAAAGACATTAAAGGGTGAAAAAGATTAATACCATTATCGCCGCAGGCACTACACGACTCCGTTGTCACTTTGTACAGATACTATTTCTCATTTAAACGAAACTCAAGGTATAAAAAAACACGTGAGCTGCTTTAGCAACTTACTATCCAGTTTGGAGCAAAATTTTAGTATATCAAGGGCAATATGATGAATTATGCGCTCCCACATCTCATGGTAACATTAAGGTGAATTCTGAATGTTACATCAGAACCAAGCCAACAACAGTTAAGATGAATAATGAAAATTTCAAACACAATGCTGTAGCTGACACCTATGGAAAGCTAACACAGGAGCTAAATAATTCGACAGATTTTCCAAGAAATACAGAACAGTGCTAGAATTACAGGAGAAAGCAAGGAGGACAGAAAGGAAAAGGTAAAAGAAATGAAGTTGATGAAATATATGTGATTCAGCTTCTCTACACAAATCCCTTTGTTGCAGAAATTATCCGCGCTAGAGACCTGCCCAAACCAATTATTTTCTGCTACACAGAAGAAAAATTAACAGATTTCAGATCCTGCCTCCAGTCAGATGTTGGAGTGATCGGTATCAGTATGACTTTTAATCTTGGACCATGCTATGTGACAGTAATGGTCTATAAGAGTCACAGAGGTATCAGAAGAGAATCTAAGGTACCACCTATCCTGTTGGGCCCTTTAATGCTACATTGGGATGGAAAAACTTCTTCATACTACTGATTCATGTTGTACCTAAAGGGTGCCTTAGGCCATGACGTAAGCAAACTCAATATGTTGATAGGTTCTGATGACGAGAAAGCATTGACAAATGCAACTGACATGATATTCCCAATGGCCAAAAGGAAACTCTGTACTAAGCATATCAAAGACAATATTAAGATGACTGACCAAATTCCAAAAACTTCAAATGACAGACAAAGAATTATCAATGAGATATTTGGCCTTCTGGAGTAGCCTATGCAAATGATAGCATTGACTTTGATGATAGAAACGAGAAATAAAGAGAAAAGACTGAGATATGAACACGAAGACTTTCTTCAATACTATGAACATTATGTAGAAAGAAAAATTACAGACCACTGCATGAGCAAGAAAGACGAACTGAGGACAAATAATAATACCGAGTCCACGAACCACAAACTGAAGCTTGCTGTAATAAAATGGCCGCAAAGGAAAACTAATATTCTTATTCTACAGTTGCATAGAGTTGAAAGAGTGTAGATGACATATGCGGCGGGCTCTCTACGGTACTAGAAACGTTAGTTTGGTTCCAAGTTTTAGAAAACATAAAATTATACCGGTTGTATGGTACAATAAGTCTAAAGAGAACAAACAGGTTTACTTATAGAAATTCCTGAGTACTAAAATAAGAGAACAGAAACCAGAGATTATTATCTCCTCTGATGTCACATATACTGTTGGAAGGACGCAAGACGTCGCCAAAAAGCCGAAACAGAAGACACAAGTGAAACCTGGTAGAACATATACGGCAAAACAGTAAAATGAGGGTAGAATCATTCACTTTAAATAGCAACCCTAGCTCCGTGATTGCTGATGAACCTTACATTTCTAGTTAATATGGTTTCAAGTCAACATTTAAGTTGTACAGATTGTCTTGAAACATGATCTCATTAATACCATAGTGATTGTTACGGGTATTTCGCACCAGCTCAATTCTCTTGTTACTAAAATATTGAAATGACGCAGACTATATAATATTCTTAACAGGTATGCACCACCTCTGAATCAGTACCATACGGAATAAAGGATAATGTTTTGTTGTTGTTTTTTTTATACAAATGGAAACCTGTCTGAAATGCGAGCCAGTGATCATGATAACTGTGTTCAGGACACGTTTATAAAAAAGATTTTAATGTTAATTTCTGAAACTTATTGCTTTCTACAGCTCATAATGTTTCTTAGTAGTTCTTAATGCTGTCCGACAGTAAATACATGCTCTTTATTTGTAAAGACAGGAACATAATGAAGAGATAGGTAGAAAGGAAACAAATTGTGCTAGAAAAATGAAAACATTGCCAAGTTAGAACTCTTTGCACACAATTTGAAAAAAGTACTTTTGTAATTGTTTTATTCCCAGGTGTACCTGCAATATATTTTAAAGAAATTTTTTCTCTTTCTTGTTTCCTTCTGTTTCATACCTGTTTCCTTTCCTGTTTTTCTTTTTCTTTCATTCTTGTTGGTATAATTTTTATTGATTCTTTTTCCCAGTTTCATTTTTCTTTCTTTTTCTTTGTTTTTCTTACATTTGATAATTCTTATACACCGGCCAGTAAAACGAAGCCTAAACAGAGTTGTCTTTCCTGATGCTCAAATTACGTTACTATCTGTTTAGGTCCGTGTTAACAATATTTATCGATTTATTTTTGAAACATTTATGTTTTCTTGGGTAATTTAATGTTTACAGTTTTCTTAGTGCCCAGTTTCTAGCACTCAGAGCCGCTTAGTGCTTCATAGTAGTTTTTAGCAGTGTTTACCAAGACCGGCCATATTTGATGCCGGATCGTCATGATTTGAATAGTTTGAAAACCTTATATGTTAGAATGCTTTCTGTCAAATTTGATCAACATAACGTTGAAAGAATCTTCAGATTTAATGGCGGATCGTCATAATTTGAACAGTTAAAAAACATTCATGCCAGAATGCTTTCTATCAGCTTTGGTAAAATTATGTTGAGTGGTGTTTGGGAAGAAGTTTAATTTTTTTGTAGTAGTAACGGCAGCCATTCATACAAGATACAAGAACTTGTATTTAACGTCGGTGATCTGATAAAAATACATAAAATATAAGTTCTGTACGAGCTATTTTATTTTTTTTTCCTACATAACAACAGCATTTCATAATTTAACAGACAGGTACACAGATAGTGCATATGTACAGTTTAACAGTATGCATGCAGACATTACAGTGGCATTGGAAACAGCAGATGTAATACAATAACAGTAGATAAAAGATAGTACAACATCAATTAAGCTCCAGCACAGTAGTAAACAACATGCAGATGCAGATTTTCTATTTTTGTTTACATCACACAAAGGGCGGACTTAATAATTTAAATAATGAATATAAATATTTCAATGCTTAAAACTGTGCACATTGTCGGTGATTACATCTGATTAAAAGACAAAATAATAGTATATCGCATGCAGCTAAAGGTCTTCATTGAATAAAAAAAGTTTGATCAGGAGAAATAAGGGCAATATAACTTACAATAGAAAATGCTTACTTAACATAGTCATTATGGTGGCAGGATTTAGAAGATGGTAACATTATGGCTGAAGTGCCACAAACCGCTAAAACAGATAGAATGCACATTTACATTGTGACCCGGACCATGTCTGAATTAGCCTGTTGAATTCTTTGAATTCGGATATTGTTCTTAGTTTATTTTGGCAGGTTGTTCCAGACTCTGGGAGTGTAAAATTTGATAGAGAGCTTACCATACTTAGTGGTCATTACTCATGGTACTGTTGCCAGATTTTGGTTTCTTAGATTGTACTTGCAGTTTTTGAAAGTGACCAGATTAACTAAGTAATTAGGTGTTTTTGTGAAGTATCTTGTTTACTTCAGTATCATATATCTTAATCTACTAATGTAGAGTTGGAAGGTTTGCTTTTCATAGCAGAGAATCATATGAGCTAGTAAAATCATCAAACACCAGTTTTAGTGCTATATAGTGTATTTTTCGATTATGTCCGAGTTATGTTTGCTACAAAATTGCCAAATGGGGCAGTAGTTGAAAGTTGACCTAATAAAGCATTTAGTGGTTGAGACGTTGCATGATGTTTAATTTTGCTGATTTTTGACAGATCTTGGATATGAGGTTCCTAAAATATAGCTAGGAATCAATATCTACCCCAAGGAGTTTCACAGAGTCGTCACATGGCATTTCATTGTTTTCTCAAATGATACAGGTTAGATTCTGCGTGTTTTTTGTTGTTTTTTTGCAAAGAATAATAGCTTGTAATTTCTGAGGGTTTGCTTTTATAACATTTGCTGCGAATCAGTCAGTCAGTATCTTGCTCTCATTTTGTGAAACAGCTATTAAATTATCTGGATCTTTATGGATGTAAGATATGGTGTTGTCAGCAGCGTCAGCCCGAAATGGACTAGTCTTCAACAACAATCTGATAACTATCTTCTATGACAAAAATATACGATATAATCGACATCCACATCATCGGTTTATGAGAACTATTTTATATGACAAAATATGCGAGAAAGGACGGACTTCATGGTAACGATTTTAAGGTCTCTGAGCCATAAACCGTCCATATTACTTACTACTGATTAATGTTAGATAAAAAAAAAATTGTCAGATTATTTATGAAGTTTAGACAAAATTTCATACCCTATCATCACCATACGTTTTTGATAATTTTTTTCATACCTGCTAACTCTCATTGGTACAGTATCTAATAACATACTGTCAATACGTCGTTTGGTCTGCCAGCTGAAGCGGTGTACAGGGGTATGCCGGGAAAGGATTCCTTCTTCGAGACAGACGTGAGAGATTTGGGAGATGGATGAGGGCTAGTGCGTCCCTCCACTCAGAGAGTGCAGCTGCCAGACAACAAAGGTACTACCTCTATCCAAAGACCCCAATACCCCTAAACGACGTTGATTGGTTGATGTTAACACTACATCACTAGGCGTATGAACTTCTACAGTGAAGTCACCGGCTAGGGCGGAAGGTCTCTACAGATCAACGGCAAAGTATTCGGGACCAGGGCGCACCATATATATTAGTGGACTGTGGCTGTGGCCGACCAGCTATGGTTCGAAATAGCAGGGAAGGCAGATCTCTTCAGCCATGGTTGGCCATCTGCCTGGGAGAGGGACACTTCGATATAAAACCTACCGCCTGTGGACCTCGCTGTCACCGTCCTGGCTTCCTGGGCCATGGCAGATGAACCCCAGGTTTAAAGGGTGGGGCCAGTTTTTTGCGCAGACTGCACTCCACCTAAAAGCTCCATTGCGCAGGCATGAAGGAACTGTCTACTGTATACGTCTACCAACAGATCAGTACGACTCTATCAAGCCCTGCAGCAATGGGAAAGGGGCGAAAACGACAGGTGAAAGATGTCACTGGAAGCCGCAGTCCCAATCCTACATGCAAGCGACTCAGGCCTTTGGCCGTCTGATGTTGATCCGGAGACTACACCATCACCCGGTAGCAGCCTGAGTGACCAATCAGCCTTTTCTAGGGACAGCACCGCTTGCTCCGCATGGAGAGGGGCCTAGAAAAGGAGGCTTAAGCAAAGCTCGTCTCCTTACCCCCCCCACCCCGTTAACCTGCCACAGCTAACGGGCATCTTCCAACGCGGTCGAAACATAACAGAAAAGACAAGGCACGCTCCAGAAAAGACAAGGCAGTACCATAGAACACAGTGAAGGACAAATGTCAGTTTCTGCAACACATGGAACCACAGAACACAATGGTGAAGAATAATGTCAGAGTTTCTGCAACACACAACAATGAATGCCAATAATGTCACATTTTCTGCAACACATGGTACCATAGAACACAACAGTGAAGGACAATAACATGACAGTTTCTGCAACACATAGTACCACAGAACATAATGGTGAAGGACAATAATATGTCACAGTTTCTGCAACACACGGCACCACAGAGCGAAATGGAAAAGAGCTATCTAGAACAGCCGAATCAAATCTTGCCCAGCTTTCACTAAACATCTGAATTTGAGTATATTCTCATCTGCTCGACTCAAATATTTTATCAACATAACATTTTATGGCTTGCTGATTGACACAGAATTGCTTTGGAAACACGGCTATTTAATTTCCGTATCACAGCTAGCCCTGGTTAGGTCATCTTTTTCTGTTCTTGGAACATACAGCTCTGCAGGATTTATCCTGTTGGATTGGACAGCTCTACAAAACAACATTCTGTTTATGTGTGTTTAGTATGATCGTTAAGTAACTCAACATATTGGAAGGTCTGTCTCTGAGTAACTTATTGCGAGATGAGGTGCATTAAACGTGAACACATCCATATGTAAGTGATTAAATGAATGTTCCAATGTGAATTTCAAATTCCAGTGTTTGCCAAAAAGTATTCTTATGCAAATATTTCTTTTAGCTCAAGAACAGAAGCGGGTTTATCACATTATGATTACAACAAAATAGAATTAAGATAAAATTAAAGCACAAATTTCACAAGACAGGACTTCTGTAATTGGCATTTAAATATTTTACACAGTTGCCACCAGTAGGCATTACCAACATTTTTATTAGTTATGATTTCATCATATCTTATGCTATTTATTGAAAAATATATTATTTCTATTTAAAATTTGTGACTTTCACGAGGACTCAAAATTCACGAGCATGAGTCTGTTTTTGATGATAAAATAAGCAATATGTTGAACTTCCATTCACAAATTTTTATTGGAATTTTTTTCATGTTAGGCAAACATTATTCTCGTTAATTCTTTTCTAAATGACACAAGAGTCCCTCAAAGGGACCTACGCTCTACTATCTGAAAAGAAATGACAGGAATCCATTAAAGTCCAGCATGTACTCTGAGCAACTGGACACTGGCCACAGTAGTTCTTAAATGTCATTAAAACAAGTCTTTGGTTCATTTAGTCATTATATTGCCAAATAAACACCATAACAAAGTTTAATTCAAAGGTGACTAAGTCTAGTTTACAGATTGTTCCTTTGTCAGACAATTAATAAAGGTGTTCTCAGCTATTCTTAATTCAAAGGTGACTAGGTCTAGTTTAGACATTGTTTCAAACTGTATAGCCAAAAAACACAAGATATAAGAGAGGTGATAGCTTATCTCCTGGAACTATCAAAAGCCTTAAAACTCAGTGGTTGCCCAAGGATCTGTACCACATCATTACGCCTGTCATTCACAGTGCATGGTTGAATCATGGTATGTCACCAGAATACCCTTAGAATATATGTAAAGCCAAAGTCATAATTAGTATATAACGATACTAGCAACAACAACTAACTTTTATTATCATCTTCCAATACTTATTTGTGACCAGACCAAATAAAACTTCACCATCCCACTTTACTGGAAATGCCTGTCAATTAGATGTTACATATTTTCAAGGTAATATGGGTTGTTATCGATTAATCATTTTAAAACAGTTGAGTGGATTAAAATATTGTTGTTCAGTGAAATTTTACAGTATAGGTTTTGCAATGCAAAAGATGTTTCATAAATAAATAGTTTGAAAGGAAACCAGTTAAGCATGAAAGAATAACACCAACAGTAAAGCAGCAGCAAATCCACAATGAAAAAAATGACACATTTTCTGGTACATTTAAGAAATAGGTATATGAAAATTTTCTTTTTTGTTACAACTTGTTATATCTCCTTGGAATGTGTTTATATTACATTTTACAAATATATGGTCATATTAATTTTTGGGAAAAAAATGTCTGTCAAGAACCATTAGAATTCCAGGATATGGCCACATTGGTACAATTTTAAGTTAGGACAAACTAAGTAAAATTCTTCTCTTTTTGTGAAAACCCCATGTCTGTATGACTTTTAATTTATGACAAGTGATAAACAGATTTTCAAGATGGCTGCCATAGTGACCATAATGGACATTAGATTGGCATTGTTTTCAACAATATGAAATCATCACAAGTCTTCTTGTTGATATGCATTTATGAATAGTTACAAGATTTTCAAGATGGCTGCCATGGTGGTCATAATGGAGCTCAGATCATTACAATCAACTAGACGTCTTAAAAAGTTCTTAGTGGAAACCCCACATCAATATGATTTTCTTTTCAAGAGGTGTACCAAAAAAAGATTTTCAAAATGGTTGCTGTGGCATCATTACTGGATGTTCAAATTGCACCTTTTTCATTTAGGAGAAAGTAGACATTATATGAAGTCTTGTGGTAAATACCCCAATGTCAATATGACTAGGAAGGAATGGCAATAACAAGATTTTTAAGATGGCCATTATGGTGACCATATCAGTTGCACCATTTTCCTTTAAGACCAACTAGACCATGGGGATGAATGTGTTTATAAAGTTTCATGGTAATCTTTGAAATGGTTTAGAAGAAGTAGTTTTAACAAAGTTGTGATTTGGATGGATGAGAGTGTATATACAACAGGCCTTCGCATAACCCCATCTGGTCTGTGACTAGTAGAGCTGCCTCTGCATTATAAGTTGGTTCTTGTGGGATCTAGGCATATAAAAACGAAGGCGTGGCATCCATGCATCTTTAAAAAAAAAAAAACAACAAAACAAACGACAAAAGAATTGTATATCCTTAAAGAAATTATATCTCATCTTTCAAGTACATGTAATCATATTCAGTGAGGTAATTAACACCAATGCTAACAAAATGTACAATGCCAATGGTATGGCATAAATCAACAATGACATAAATTCATCAGCAAAGAGACTTTGCATATATTAATTAGTTGTATGATCGTAGTTGTAAGAGCAAGCTGAACTATATCATGGCAATAGAAAAAAATTTCATGTAAAAATTATACAAAATACATAATACAAAATGGCAGTAATGAATGCATTAAAAAGCTATCATCTTCCAACTAGGCAGAAGTAAATGTAGTCTGATTAATGGGTTTTAAAGCATTTTTATTTTCTGATTACTAGATTCGAAAGCATTTTCAATGACAAAAATCACTTTATGTCTAATCACCTCTGAAATTCAATCATACCCTCAGTAATAATAATAATAAGAATAATAGTAATGACTTTATTTAAAGAGGGTAACACAATTAGCTGAAGAACTAGTCTGCCTTAAGGCCCTCATACATAGGAACTTTTCTCACCCATGCAACAGAGGAATCTAGCTGTTTTGCTAACCTTACTTTTCTTGTCTCGGTCCAGTCATCTCATACCAGTCATCTCAGTCAAGGTGTCCACGCGCTAGGGACTACTTTTAAAAAATCAACCTTTGTTGTCTTCTGCTATGCCTGACGTAGTTGTTCTAAAATCAAACAACAACAACAACAAACAAATATATAACAAAACTACATAGTAACTTAAGGTCTCTCCATTTTTGAGAAAACACCATTCAAAACATTTCGAGAGAGACAGACACATATACGCACACGATGTCGAGCTTTTTGGTATTACGATAATTCGTTCCACACAGCATAGTCAGTTTTATCCTATCTGCAAGCCTGACTCAGTACATGTTCAGGTCAGCGTCATTAAATGTAGCTAAAGCTACCTAACTAGTTTTAAATACTTAGTGTGAAACAAATTATATACTGTTAGCTACATTTAATGACGCTGACCTGAAAATTGACTGTGCTACAGATAGGATAAAATTCTCAATGCTGTGTGAAATGAACTATGACAGAAAACACTGATCTATACACATAGGCCTATAGACCTATACACTTCATAGTCTTCCAACGCTCTTAACAACTATAGAAAACTTAGTAACAACCCAGAAATGTGTTATGTCAAACATGTTTTATTCTATTTTTGTTAAGCATCTCCATTGCGCCCCAGTTCAATCAAAAATATACCTAAAATATTTAATGACAAATAATGCACTTACCAGCCAGAAGGAATTATTTATCCGTCAACACGTTAATCCATAAGCAATTTTCACTGTAATACTTGCCATATTTCCAAGACAGAAAAATAAATTTTCAAAGAATCCGTGAACTTGAAAGTTTAGCACATGGTTATCCGTTGGGGTCCGTATTTGGAGGGTCTTTTATACACGGGGGTACTTTTACAAGCAATATTAATTACAACACAAGTATGTCACAAACAGTTTCACCTCCTCTAAAGAAAAGGAGAGTTATATATGATAGTGACACGGATCTCTAATTACCCGTGAATAACCCAAGCACGGACACTCATGCTGCATGTATTTACACTACAACAGAGCTGTGGGCTGAGTACAGTTTCATTATGTACAATATAATTTTCTAAATTGGAACTAATGAAAATGAAACATTTTCTTGTAATAAATATTAACTATTTATTCTTAATTTCATATAACATCCATATATTAAATGTGATAATACCTAAAAACTATGCAATGTTTAATGTTATTTTGTTTTGACTCACGCATAAAAACTGTGTACTTCGGATGACACGTCACGCCACAGTCCTCATTAACATATTTGTATTAATGCACCGCATGTAAACATTGGCGCGTGAACTATATTGCACAAGGGAGGAGTTCTTTCTTACTTTAAAGGATAATATTGGGTGAGAAAAATAATCTATGTTGGGGTTTGGACCGAGACAAGGAAATTCCAGTTGCGGGGTTACATTATATGTCTCCCCACTTGGCAAGCCTCGTGGGGAGACAAATAATGTAACCCCTTGACTGGGATTTCCTTGTCTCGGTCCAAACCCCAACATAGATTCTATATATCTGGATACAAATGCACATGTATACACACACATGCATACCTATACACAGTAGCATGTACATGTATAGACACATTATATTTACTTTATTTCCTTCCACCAGATGGATACTTGCCCATATATATTGAACCCCCACAGTCAATATACATGCAATATGCAATTAGTGACAAAATAGAGTAGTATATTTTATGATGCCCAGAGGCATTTATTAATACAAATACAGATTTTTTCATTCTCATTTTAACTCCATCTCTGAAGCCACTGGATATAATGGGTTTAGAAGAAGGAAATAGAGTGGGCATTCTAATTTCAAATGGAATACTATTCTAGAGCAAAGTTCCAGAGTATTGGAAACATTTTTTGAATAATTCCTTATATGGTTTGGGAATTTTATACTGTTTGGCAGTCATAGATGACTGGTGGGGAGTATTACCAGGTAACCTATACTGGAATAGTGATTGTAAATATTCAGGAGCACTATTATTGGATATCCTGTACATTAATTTGGCTTTACGTAACCGGATTTGGTCCTTAATAGGTAATATTTTTAACTTACCAGCTAGATTTTATTTGCTTTCTGTCTGGATTAATATTAGCTCAAATGCTGTTTTAAAAATGTGCTAGCTTTGCTATGTTTTTATCATTTGAATTACCCTATACTGTATTACAGTAATATAAATAGGGTTGTATTAACTATTATGAAATAGTCTTATGTGCCTTTCTGGGAGAAAATATCTTATCCTAATAAGAAGCCATAAACTTGAATTAACTTTTGTGCTGATATGTTTGATATGTTCAGTTATTATCTACCACAACACCAAGTAGTCTATCATGACAGACCATTTGTTGTTGTTGTTGTTGTTGTAGGGCTTAACGCCATTTTTCAGCACACGATAGGCTATACATGGCGGCCAGTATTAATGGTGGAAGAAGAAACCGGGAAATACCCGGAAAGAACCACCGACCCACTAGAAGCTACTGGCAAGCTTTCTCACATATCCACATTCGCTGAATCCGAGACTCGAACCCACGCAGACAGAGGTGAGATGGCAATGATCCGTAACGGAGAGCGCTTTGGACCACTGGGCCACTCGGGGCCCCGACAGACCATTTGCAAATTTTTATCCTTTTATGTCATAGTTCATCACTATCAAGATTAATTCTTTTTTGCCATGTTGAGATAAGTAATATTTTAGTTTTACCAGTATTTACCACCATACCACTGTATGTGCACCTGTTGTCCAGTTTGTTTAGGGCATCCAGTAAAGAAATTTCCAGTTCATGCTTTGTGTTTTGGATGTCTGACAATGTTGTGTCATCTGCATAGAGATCTGTAGATGAAATTGAGTCCCTTAGTAAAAGTGGTAGGTCATTAATAAATAATATAAATAGTAATGGACCTAGAATTGAGCCTTGTGGTACTCCATATCTCATCGTTTCAGGCTCAGACAGAATATTATTTATATAAAAATGTTGTGTTCTCTCATTTAAGTATAAAGTAAACCATCTGATTGTGTTTTCATCACATTAGTAAATGTTCAGTTTCTTCAAAAGGATTTCATGATCCACCATGTCAAAAGATTTCCTGAAATATACAAATACAGATCCTATTATTCTACCTTGATCAAGTGCTTGAAGCCATTTATCAGTTAGTGATATCAAGGCAGTCTCACATGAACGTTTCTATCTAATGCCTCATTGGTTAGGGTGTAACAGCAAGTGTTTCGATAAAAATGACATGAACGAGTCATGGACATGTTTTTCAATCAATTTCAAAAGGCTTTATTGGTACATGGGCCAATTACAGGGTACGCAACCCTTGTCAAACACATCACAGTCACATGAGTTGAAACTCAGTATCCATCCATCCATTCATCCACTCAGCCCTAGCATCTGAAATTGCTCCATAAAATGACCTCAAGGGGTGATTGGAAGGGTTAGGAGCCCTAAATATTTTGGGACTATTACTTTGTACTCAGAATCAAAACTTTCAGAATAAATACAAATTTTTGGCATGCACTGAGAATAATTAACAAAGAAGATTACATCAAAGGACACCTCTCCCTCAATAACTTGCGCACAAAAGGTCCACAAACATAGACCGCACTATAAGCAAGGGCATGAGTTACCAAGGGACCGCCAAAAATTGAAAAAATCCACTTAGACATCGAGAAGAAAACCGCTGGGTAGGGAACTGGACTGTTTAATGACTGAATCCTCGTTTTACAATCATGTTGATAATAACTGTTTATAACGCGGTTTTTCTAATGAAGTTGTTCGTTATTCTGTATAAATAACATTTATTTTCAACATGTCCAACATGAGAAACATCGTTCCAACTGGTTTCAACAACCATCACTTGTACGCGAAAACATGTGTATTACATCACTGCTTTCTGTTTTGTTGATTAGTCTGGTTCCCAGAGTGGTATTTAATAGTATAGTGCCAAGTTGGGAGCCAGTGTAGCAGGGAACTAGACAAACTGTTGATACACCATCAAACAAGATTCCTTTGTTTCAAAAACTAGCGACATTTATTTCGTGAGACAATTGTCTATGTCGAAACTCAATTTTTGTATTGTTCAATTAGTACAATACTGATGTCGTGATTTCATTGGAAGTAAAAGTGAAACTTCTTATCATCCTTGAGGATATCTCTTAAGTACCAGTTCAGGAATTCTCTGAGCTTCGCTTGCCCACAATGGTCCATATCCTTGAAGCCAAATTCTTTATTTTATGAAGTATCCGTTTCGCTTAGTTGCCATTCTATCTTTGATCACAGTTATGAATGAGTCGGTTAATTTAAGGTAGTTTAATTATGTTACATATACAATAACATTTATAACAGTGTTCAATTGATCAACTGAAGTCAGTTCACCCATCATATGACCGGAGCCTCTAGATTTTAAGTATGTAGGATTTCCATGCCTTTAAACTTTTCTTTTATTCCACTTCCTTTATTTGATTCATAAGACGTAATTGACGTGATAATACAAAGGAGGCCAGCTTTTAATTCAGTGCAACAATACAACAAATACTTCTGCAAGTCAGTTATCAAAACACAGTCGGCACTTAATTAGGTTCTCAGAGAAACGCTTGCTGACATAGCTGTTACGGTAGATTGACACATTTTACATTTAAATACACGTTGCATTTATGATGGTTACACTTAAGAGGAAGCAAAAGATAGAATTAAAACACAAATTTCACTTGATAAACATTGTTTAATTGACATTTAAATAATAATGTACTTCCTACACTAAGCGTAAGTGACATTTTCATTGATCAAAGTTTCCTTGAATATCTTAAATGACAGTGTGCTAAGAATGACGTCTGGAAAGAATATGTAACCAATTATATGACTTCTTATTAAAAGTTGATAATTTCAAAATGTTGATTAAAATTTCCAGGTCCTATCTACCATTTTCAACCATAAAATCAGCGATATACCAATGTTTCAGTTACCAATTCTGATCGTGATTTTCTTCAAGTTCAAGAAATAGGGATAAATATTTTTTATTTTCTGGTTTTAAAAAATGGGATCCAAGCCTGACCCCACTTTATAAGCGGGTTTGTGAGTTATCAGGGCACAAGTTATCGAGGGAGTGGTGTATATTCCTCATGTCTAATATCAGAATTTGATGGATGCTAAAACTAAGGTTCAAAAATATAAATTTAAGTCTGTATCCTCTATGGGCTCAAATATACTACTCATACTCAAGGCCCGGCCCCATACTTAAAATAAAAAACTCATACTCAAGGCCTGGCCCCATACTTAAAATAAAGTATTCATACTCAAGGCCTGGCCCCATAGTTAAAATAAAAAACTCATACTCAAGTCCTGGCCCCATACTTAAAATAAAGTACTCATACTCAAGGCCTGGCCCCATACTTAAAATAAAGTATTCATACTCAAGGCCTGGCCCCATACTTAAAATAAAGTACTCATGCTCAAGTATTGGCCCCATACTTAACATAAAGTATTCATACTCAAGTACTGGCCCCATACATACAAGGTCACAAAAGCTAAATATTCATACTCATGGCTGGGCCCCATACTTACAAGGTCACAAAAGCTAAGTAAAGTATTCATACTCAAGGTCTGGTGTCATACTTACAAAATCACAAAAAACAATATTGATTAAAATATGTAAACTCATACTAAAGAGTTTGTTCTTATTGTTGAATTTAATCTTGTATGCAATGATATTATAACCCAACTCTGAGCAAAGTTATAAAAGATCAAAGAGCTTGAAATCTGAGGATGACTTGAGTATGTGTGCTCAGACAGTCTGGTAGCAAAGAGTCCTGTCTACAGTTGTTCTGCAGTCCATCCATGGTCAATTAGTTCAGTTAGCAGATGAGAAATTTAGAAATGCTGCAACTAAATAGCTTTCCCATCAGTTACTGGTATTAGGTCCTGCCCAAAAAACTTCAATGGGGATGTCATACTAACAGTTAAAAGGTTCCTTGCAATAACTTGACTTTGATCAAATATGGCTTTTCTTAAACCTTAGAACTGACTAATTATTGTTATAACATAGATCTCAACATTTCTCACTCACCTCTTCCAACATTAAATGATTAAATCGTAGCTTAATCAACCTCCAAAGCCGACAATTCACTGTATAAATCAATATGAATTGTTCATAACCATTTTTCCTTTGATCAGATTTGTCACAGTGATTAAATAATGAAGTTATTAAAATAGCTAAAATCCAACTGCCATCCCATCAGCCCTGGGGTCAGAACCTGCCCAGTAAACTAGACTGGCAAGGTCATAGGAAAGGTTGAATGGCCATAGCCCTCTTGCAATCACCTGTCCACGCCCAAACATGGCCCTGTTAAGCCCTCCTATTCCAGCCACCTTGTGACCAAGCGTCTGAAGTTCCTCCAAAACCTGAAGACAAATTCCCTCTTCTAGATTTACAGTCAAGACTGCCTTTCATCATTCTGCAAAAAGTAAAAAATTAGAAATATTAATGTAATTCTTAATACCCTCTAATATTTTGGTACACATTTAATCCATAAATCCATAATTATACTCTGTCTTGTAATTTTTAATACTGTGAACTCTCTTTTGCAATTGTAAATTTGAAAATTGTTTACATAGCTGTTAAATTTACTCAATTCTTGATAGTAACTGCATGTACGCATGTGAAGATAAAGCATACTGGGAAAATAAGTGAATTATTTCAAATATACAACACCAGCACATAAAATCTGTGACTACTTATGCTTTAATGCTGCCTGAGACACTGAGTTTGGAAAATAAGTTCACACAGGCATTTATTTAAATATTTTTTTATGTCAAAAATGAGTACAAGTGCACTGTATATGTGTGACAAAAAATAAAGTATAAGGTGTAAAATTTGCTAATTGGACGATTACAACAAAATATCTTGTTCCTGATTAAGTCATAAACATGGCTATTTATTTACTTTGCTTTAATTTTGCCTTTCTTTCTGTCTTTCCTTTCTTTAGTCCACTATTAGTAGTTTGCAGCTCAATTTAGTTGATACGAGTACAAGGTGAAAGTTTACAATTAATATGTATACTCTGATAAAAGTCCAAATGCAAACTGCACTGATTCATATCTGCTGCTGCATTATGTGCTGGCTGATCTGGGTCTATGCAGTTTGTTAGAAGTAATCAGTACAGACTTGATCTGCTGCTGCATTATATGCTAACTTTTTCTCATTGAAGATCCAGAGGAGTAATTAGCTATTTCAGGGATAGATGCCTGTAGAGGTATAATGTGTTCTTGTGTACACCATTTGCCTTCGTGTGCTTTCAGAGTGGAGGGCCTTCTTGCTTGAGAGATTCTCCCTGCGACTGGTTCTGAGAACTGTTTATTTCTGAGGGAATGTTTAATATGATCCAGACGTGTAGGTTCAGTAGCTCTGGATTGGGGTGAAAAAACTGCCATTATGGTTGTTTGAGTAGATGAGGGAAATTCTCTATTTTCTGGGGAATTTCCATTGTGTGAGATCAATGAATTCAAATAAAATAAAAAGAAATATTGTTTATTCAAAAGACTTGAAGAATATCTTGCATAGCATAATTTTAGTTCTTCTCGGGGTGTTTTGGAGGGGGGTGCTGGGCCCCCGTCCAAAACGTCTGGATCTGCCGTTGCGTTCTCAGTATTTCAATCACACTGAGGAGATCAAGTTACTATTGTAGGTTTAATTTAGGAACAACCCAGATGAAGAAAACAAAGCCCTGTATCGTTGATTGATGGATAAGGACGATATTTTTATTCTCATCAATAGGCTTCAGCTTACATCTGAGTAAAACTTTACGTCTCTTTTAGTTATGCAAGTTTGAACCATATTTTTGTAGGCTTGAACCTTATACTGTAAGAAAATGAAAATTCATTCCAGCAAAATTTGATTCCTATAACTGAGGGTATCACGCCCTGAAATAGTATGCTGTATTCGAGGCATATTAAGTGGCATTTCATATTTTAACCTCAACAGTACTGTGTATTCCAAT
>JAECUM010021606.1:0-28785 GCA_016617855.1 Megalonaias nervosa | reverse complement strand
AAAAAAAAAAAAAAAAAAAAAAAAAAAAAAAAAAAGTATACACCAAGATTAAAAAACTTCCAAGTTCAAAATTTAAGCACATTATATTCCACCCTCTGTATTCAGTAGTATTATGTATTAATAAGGGGGGAGGGGAGAGTACTCTTACGACAGTAATTACAATGTGCAGTTAATGAACCAGTTTGAATCCTGAATAAATAATTCTTCATCGGAGGGCAAATTCGGGTGTTTATCCTAAAAGTTAAAATACATCACCCTCAACGCAATATGTAATGGTCACAATTGGTTTAATGGTAGTTCACTTGTCACAAACTGTATCCTTAATGACAGAACTCTGGTTATAAAATTTAGAACCAACTAGTACTAATATTAGTAACCATACTTCGTGGAAGTCGTACTAATCCGATCCTATATTTATCAACGGAGCAGCCTGGTTTGATTCACACCCATCCCTTTTTCATCCTAGTGCCAAACATTTTGAACATGTTCCTTACATATACTGAAAGAAGTTAAATAGTCCTTGTGGTTGGTTTTTATTTTGGTAGTGGTTACCAATATCCAGAGGATGATCGACCACATTTTTATGGTCCGGAGTGAGCGAATTTTAAAAATTAATGGATGTAATAAATGGAGATGAGAGCAGAGATATAAAATATAACAACACGAGCATACATAATATAGCAATTTATTGAATTAGATAAACAACATAAAATTGTTCAAGAAGGATGATTCAAGATGGCCGCTATCGCTTAACTGGCTTGAAGCAGCTGTCCCGGATTTTTGTGCCGTTTTTCATTATATATGTGCTTGTTGTCTCTCTTCGTCTGCGTTATTGTGTTCATCATGCATTGGCGGTTCTATTCGAATGTGTTTCTTCATCTTCTTGTTTCGGAAACGAGAAAAATTAAACTTTTTCTCAGCTGTCTTGCTCCACTGCTACAACTTCCTTTGTTGTTAAACAAACCGCCATCACGTGATACTCGCCAGTCCACCCGTTTATGCTATGATGGACCCTCATTGATTGCTTTAAATGACCACTCCTTGGCTCTCCACACTACATTGTGCACTAGAATAAACGACCGGGGACTACATTCATCATTCCTTAAATGTAAACGGAAGCGAAAAAAGAAGCGTTGTTTCAAAGCTGGCCGGCGTAGAACAGGAAGAAGAATTCCAGTTATATCCCTTTCGCCCTTTCCGGCACAGAAATTTAAAACTTCTGCCGTTAATTTAGATAACCTAATTCAAATCCCTATTAAATCGTCATCCTTTGTGTCAACTATCCAAGAGATACCACTGCGCATCGCATTATTCAATGCCCAATCAGTAGGACCACCGGAAAAGCGCACAGAAATAATTAATTTTATCAACGATCAGAATATCGACGAATTTTTCGTGACAGAAACATGGCTAAAAACATCAGGCGACGAACTCAAGTGCGTGGATCTAACACCCACCGGTTACTCCATCAAGTCGTTCCCCCGCCACTCTCACGGAGGTGGAATTGCTGTCATCGCAAAGAACTCCATCATCAACCGTCTTAACCACGCTACAACCTTCAATTTCTACCACACATCGTTTGAACTAGTCCAAACCACACTCACACTGGAACAAAGGTCAGTCCATTTTTTCTGCCTCTACCGCCCTCCTCCTAATAGAAAAAAACAAGCTGATTGAATCTCTCTTTTTGGAGCAGTTTCCGAATCTCCTGGAGTATTGAAATTCGATAGGTGGCAACCTGATTATTCTTGGAGATTTCAACTTTCACTTTGACTGTCCTGGAAACCCATACACATCAAAACTCCTAGATTCCATTCATGTTTTCAACCTCAAACAGTCAGTTAGCCGACCCACCCATAAACATGGTCACATTTTAGACTGGATTCTTTATAGACCTGATGATAATATTCTACAGTTCCCCTGGTGTCCCACGAACTTGCATCAGATCACCTCTGCATTATATGCCACCTTGACGTATCAGTCCCTAACCATCCATTTGCTACTAAGAGAAACCTCCGTATGATAAACAGAACCCCACTAATGCATGACATCCAAGCAAACCTTACAACTAGCTTACCTCCAACAGCAGAACAACTCGATAACTGCCTGCGTTCATTTCTTGACAAACATGCCCCAGCAACCGAGTCCAGAGTATCTTTTTAAAGTGTTCTCCGTGGTATAGCAATGTTAGGGACCAGCTCCGCACTGTTAAAAGAGACCGCCGTAAAGCTGAGAGGCTTTGGCTTTCCACCAGACTCACTATTCATAAGCAAATCTATGAAGCCGCTAAGAAGAATGTCACATAGTCCATGCAGCGAAATCAGCCCACTACAGTACTAAGTTCGCGGAAAGTTCCAGCTGCAAAGAGCTATTCGAGATTACTAACAAGCTAATGTCAAGGAACAAATGTACGTGAAGTGGTTTCCAACTATCTTCTCCCTAGTCGACCTTCCGGACCTGTTTGCAAATTTCTTCCGTGACAAAGTACAAACCATCAGAGATAAGCTTGACAAAACACAATTTCAACTGAATCGTCGTCACCATACAGTTGCGATAAAGAATTTCAGCGGCAACCGTTAGCAGCATTTGAACCTGTCTCTATGGATTTAGTACGTACAATCGTGATGAAGAGTGCACCAAAGTCATGTGAACTGGATCCGATTCCGACATCACTGCTGCTCGAGTGCTTAGATCCAATATTGCCTTCACTAACTGATGTTATTAATACCTCTCTCTCATCCGGGGAATTCCCATCATTTTTCAAAACTGCCATTGTAAAGCGTCTGCTGAAGAAACCAACACTCGACCATAACGATTTAAAGAACTACCGCCCAGTTTCTAATCTCCCATTCATGTCAAAAATCTTAGAAAAAGTTGTTCTACCCCAACTTGTATCTCATCTGAATTCAAACAGTCTTTTTAGCAATGTACAGTCTACATATCGCCCTTGCCACAGTACAGAAACTACTCTTCTGAAAGTAGTTAATGACCTTCTCTCTGCTTTGGATAGCGGAAAGATTACATTCCTCACTCTCCTTGACTTGTCTGCAGCATTTGACACAATAGACCATGATATATTACTTCACCGTCTCCAGCATGTATTTGGCATTCACGATACAGTCTTACTATGGTTCAAGTCCTATTTGATCAACAGGACACAAATTGTGTCCGTAAATGGAAAACACTCCAGTCCAGTTGATCTATGTTGTGATGTTCTACAGTGGTTTGTTCTTGGACCTGTTCTCTTCATTCTATACACTCAGCCACTCTCAAGTGTCATATATCATCATCCAGTGTCTCACCAGTTGTATGCTGATGACACCCAAATATACAAATCTAGCCATCCAACTGAAGTTGAAGCTACCATCCAACGTGTAGAGAGGTGCATTTCCGATGTGAAATCATGGATGACATGTAACAAGCTGCAGATGAATGATGATAAAACTGAAGCCATTCTGATTACAACACAAAGACTTTCTCATTCACATCCTTTACCTCAGACAATAAATATCAGTAACACCAACATTAAATTCACACAGTCAGTACGAAACCTAGGTGTTACTCTCGACAGTACTCTCTCATTGCATCAACATGTCATACACATATGCAAGGCTGCATATCTTGAGCTGAGACGCATCAGCTTCATTCGCAAGTATCTTTCAACTGATGCCACTAAAACACTTGTGTGTTCCTTAGTACTTTCAAGACTGGACTATTGTAACTCAGTTCTGTCTGGTTTGTCTCAATATCTACTCCAGAAACTTCAAAAAGTTCAAAACACAGCTTCTCGGATCATCCTTAGAGTACCACGATCAGAGCACGCCTCCCCCTGCTCTGTACCCTACACTGGCTATCCATTCGATCCAGAATTAAACACAAAATTTGTTCTCTGTGCTACGTTTCACTGACGGGCTCCCGTCCAACATGCCTATCCGACCTCACGCATGTGTACACACCAGCAAGATACTTACGCTCCTCTTCTGACACTCATATTCTCATTATTCCCACTATGAAAATGAAATCATATGGACAACGTTCTTTTGCATACCAGGGCCCAGCAACGTGGAACGAATTGCCCACTGAACTTAGACACAAAGACACAGTGATCTCATTCAAGAGATCTCTTAAAACTCACCTATTTCAACTGCAAGAACAGACTTAAAGACCTAATAATGTTTCCTTACCTTAAATATTTACAGCATGTTTTCTGTTTTCTAATTTTGTGGTGTTTGTTTTTATTTTTGTAATCATATCATTATATATGTTTTTTAAGTGTTGTCAAATGTTGAAAAGCGCTTAGAGCTTCTGAAGATTAGGCGCTACACAAAGTCCTCATTATTATTATTATTATTATTATTATTATCATTATTATACAAGAACAATTATAGGATGCCCCTCTACCAGAAAATTAAATTAACTCAAAGTTATAAAATGCAATTAGCAGTTCCCTTTTACACAGATATAGCAAATTCCATCACATCACGAAATCAAGTGCTTCGAACTTTAATTGTCAGGCATTTCTACAAAACTTGATAACTGGTTGCTGGTCACTCTCAAGAAACAGTAAAGCATGTCGGTTGGGGTGGACTTGTACAGTAACACGAGACTTCGAATGGGAAAAACATCCCCAAACCGTTAACTTAGCCAATCAAAATTCAGGTTTATGTAACCGCGATTGTTAGCAGATGCCCCTCTATGTTTGGAAAAAATTTGACAATATTTTTATTTGCTCCATTGAAAGGTGTAGGATCATGCAGTTTAGGCTGCGACATCGTAGCTAAGAACATGCTAACGTTCGTTTCGCACAGCATCGCGAATTATATCAATGTATGTAGTTCAGTGAATTTTCCGGTTAGCATCATTAAATGTAGCTAAAAGTAACTAGTTCGTTTTGCGCACGAAGTATTTCAACAACATTCGAATCGACATAGAGCGTAATACATCTCATTAAATACGTACGAAATCAGGGTGGTCTGTAAACATCAACATTTTTCGATGCCGCCATGATTTCTTTGCAGTATTAAAAATGGACACTTAGAGAACTCAGTACAAATATGGCGGATTCCATTTGCACAGACCAGTCCTTTACAGCATGTATCGAATGAATGGTGTTGCGCTGCGTGTCAGTATGAATTATGTTTAAATCATTCATGCACGAAACGAATTCGGTAATTTTACCTGCATATTGAGACGCTGATGTAAAAATTCAGGTAGATCAGACGCGGATAGAATTCGCGATTCTTTACGGAACGAACTATACTGTCATCACTCCATCTGAAAAACTATAGATCCGACATTACAATCAACCCCTACCCCAAATGTTCACTCCACTGACTCAAGGCACAATGTTTTTGTACTTATAACCCATAACTCTGAACACATGAGTCTGACATTTTATTAGTAAAATATGACGAAAATTTGTGACAAAACGAAATAACCTTGTACGTACTTTAAAGGTACACAAGGAGAATAAATTCAAGCAAGACCCCACACTGCAGCATCCGTCTTGGCTTTCAAAGTTGAAGTTCGATGATGTCCTCAACAGCCATTTCTCTTATCAGAATTTTAACGAAATTTTCCTCTTCTGGAAAATTGCTTAAAATCGGAAATAAAACTCAAGGTAAATATTTTATTTTGTGATATTGCTTTCAAGGGTTATTCAGCCCGTGGTAAAATTGGCTACTTTCACCTTATTGAGTCCTGTAGGACAACTTTATGATGGGTAATGCCAAAAGAAAGGTTGATTCGCCAGATGAGATTCATGTGAAGTTAGCCAGAGAGACATGCGTAGGTACGTTAGTGCCGTTGAATGGATATGTGTAGATTGTTTTGTCTTCTTGCGATTCTGAGGCCTGAAAACGAGACAATAGTCGAACTGAGTGGAGTTAGGGGCTCACTTGTAATCATTGTGTACAGATAAGGTTTTTTGCGTTGTCACAAATTATCTTCGTATTTTATTGATAAAACGTCCGACTCCTGTGCTCTGTACGAGCACATGACAGCACATTTCTGCATCGTCCTGGGACTTCATATGTTCTTACATTGCGAATACAAGATAAGCATTCATATGCCACTTTAAATCCGAAGCAGTGCAATATTTATAGAGATGGACAATTAGAAACAATTCGTATGTTAATTAACACCTGTTTTGTAAAAATCAACTTTAAACATTTCTCAGCTTACCTCTTTTGTCAAATTGTGACTACAGGAACATATCGCTTGGGTCACGTCAAAATGTAGAACACTGATTACGTAACTGTGGTTCAACTAGAGTAAGTTCGATCACGATTAAGTTTAGCTTTACTAACTGTAATCATTGATCGAACTCACTGAATTATTGTATTCTGAAAATAAAACAAGCTGTGATTGGTGCATTGTGTAAGAGTTGCAGTTTCTGTCAGGCTGACAAAACCCTAGTCTCTTAGCAACATGTAAGATTATGTTAATTCCTATCTAGATCATATTTTGTATTTTACTTTTTTTTTTTAATGTGATCCACATCATTGTAATTGCATCTCTTGTGCCTGGATAACTCTTAGCCCTGTTTCGTTCCAGCAGAGTTATCTCTCTTAAATGCAATGGAGTACCCGGTTCTGTCCTTGGCAAATTGACATTCTAGCAATGTTCTCTATGACAGTGTATGACGCGCGTGCTGAAGTACGATAGCATATTTATTTCACAAAGCGTTAGCATCGAGGTCTATGCAAAAGCAATTGGTACCAAAATACCAGCACAGTGACGTAATAAAGATGGCTTCTACAATGTACTCGTGCAGCGCTTGCAGAGCCTATTTTTTTCACACGTGCAAAGAAGTAAGGACCATCGATTACTGTCATTTTATCTTAGAAGATTTGTATGATGGCAGATTTCTGCCAACCACTTGCCACTTATCCACTTAAAAACGACGGTATATTCATTCAAGTATGTTAACATAACTATAAATAAGTCGTCTTAAGACGAGAACTAAATCAGCCTTTGTAAAATCTAAGTCGACATATCCACTTGTTTATGTCGACTTAATAAGAGGATAATTTGACCAATAACCGTGACCGTGAAAATGACGACTTATGCCATCTCTGGTTGCATATTTCTACCACTTATCCACTTAAATAAGCCTACTTAAAGGTCACTGGCCATCTCTATTGTACAAACGTGTGATATTATTATAGTCATATAAACAAAACGCATTTGTTATATATGCACACCATAAAAATGTGTAATTAGACTTAAAAATTAGAAATTTTAACTGAAAAATTTATTCGGCAAACTCCGTAAACAATCGGTAGTTTCTGAATGCACAAACGGATATGACGTATATTTCTCCCTTATATTCAACCTAGCCATTCAAGTGTTTATTTTCCCCACGTAAATGTCTACGTGATGTATCTTACGGTCATGCTTTTGTACAGCAAATATGTTGCACTGTGTTGCATATGGATGTAACCAAAAAAGTGATGATGGGAAAAAGAGTTCTTTCTTTTTCCGAAAGACCCTGTTTACCACAAAAAAGGTGGATTGAAGCTGTGGGATCGAATAGGATGAGGGATGGGAAAGTCCTAAATTCTCCTAAATCCCCGTAGAAAGCTCTATGGTGCATATGAGAAGAAGGATAGAAAGAGCGTAAGTAAAATATATCAAATAAAGGATTACAGTACTATAATATTACTGCAGATGTAAAATAGTAATGTTTAAAATAATCAAAATACTTTTTGGACGTGTAGAGTGTAGACTTTGATCAAATTCTTTATTTAGCATTATTATAACCAATGTGAACTCACAAGGATTTAATAAAAGAAATAGTAGATTTTACTCTGGGGCGTTTATCGTCGAATCGTCATATATATATATATATATATATATATATATATATATATATATATATATATATATATATATATATATATATATACCTTACTTAACGCATATATTGGCACACGATAAAATAAATTTTTTTTCCGGTCTCAGAACCTATGGTGAAACTTTTTTCTCAAGGTATATGTCCCAAAACTAAAGAAACGAAATAATTTTGTTTTGAATTTTTGACACACACACACACACACACACACACACACACACACACACACACACACACATGCACGGTAAAATAAAATAGATAAACAAAACACTTATTTGAAAATAAAATTAAATAAACTAACCTGTTATCATTTATTCTTTCTTTTTTCATCATGCGAAATTTATTAAAGAAAAAAATATATCCACGAACTCCGTATGTGTAGCAGACGACAGCTGGCGTATGCGTCCTTGCTGTAGTGTGTATCGCTTATGTCAGATAACAAAATTGCAAATGAGACGGGAATATCACCCGATTCCTTGAAGGCAGCTGCCATTCACGCATGATACGTTATAAGGTGCAAAATGACCAAAATTGTATTGTATCAAGGTTAACTATATATTGGTATCTCGCGTATAAAAATCATTATTTGAAAGTACATTCACTGTGAGTGCAAATGATAATATTTTTGAAAACATGCGTTACAAAAGTATTATAAAGCAAGTTATTGCTCTGTATACTCTTTACCCAACAATCATCAATGAACGTTTGTATCAATTATGATTACATATGGCAAACAAATAGAAGCCCGGGTGATGAATAAACACAACCGGCAGCGAGCAATAAACTCATTGCTTAAACTTACCGACAGGATATCAAATCCAAAGTTATTTTATTACAAAGCAAGCCAATCCCGGAAACTGGCTTTGGGTTCTTTTAAGTATGCCGATTTTTTTTAAATGAAGTCGGCCGAATAATAAAGCCAACTTTGATTCCTTTGGATTCTTTTAAGTATGCCGATTTCTTTTCTTTTTTTTCTGCAAAGTCGGCCGACATAGGGAAGCCAGCATTGATTCCTTTTTACCTGTATTAACGGGAATTTTCAAAAATAAATTGAAACAATGGAACAGTTCTGAAAGCGACACAATCCAGTGAGTCGTGTACGCATACCAATATAAGGCTAAACAGTAAATTAGTTTTCAATAGCTTCATCTAAATGTTCCCTATCCATAGTTTATAGTGTTTTAGTTTTCGACAACAAGAAGCATATACTTCGTCTTGTGGGGGATAAATGTACGTCATTTCCAGTTGGCGTCCTCTATAGGTGGGAAATCGTAGCTAAGGGAAAGTAACAGCGTTGTATACTTCTATTTCGAGTAATAAAATTATTATTTCTTCTTTACACTTGATAATTTTTTTTAATTCTTTTTGTGTGAATATAACTACTTTTAATCATGGAATGCAAATCTGCTGTAAAATGAAAAATGTTAGAGTATGGCCGGTGGCTTTTAATCATTTGTGTCTGAGGTACGAACAGCACGCTTGTTACCGCCGCCACGGAGTTAGTTTCTAGGATCTAGTGGTATCACAATAAGCGATTTAGATTTTGGTACCTGACATAGATCAACACCTAGTATACCCCATGATTTTGTTACTTTCACCCCGATCGTCACGCAGGAGTGTATGCGCTATGGGGCAATAAAAACCAGTTCTAACGCTAAAGTTAAAAATATTTGCGTATCAAAAGTCCCCTAGCATTAAACTATGTAACTGTTATTAATATTTTGAAACACAATAATTAATTTGTCGGTCATTATTCTAGATTTCGTTGACTGGTTCCAGTCCAATATACCTATCTTACCTCAACCATGTGTAGACTCCATCTAGAAACTTATGCTCCTCTTCCGACACCCGCATTCTCATTCTAAAACGCTTATTGTGATACAACTAGATCCTAACAGACTAACACGGCCGCGGCGTTACCAGATAGTGCTGCTCGCACTTCAGACACAATAATACAATTTCGTCATTGTATATATGGTGTCATTGTTGTCGCCGTATATATTTCTAAAACGATACTCTTCGCAAGCACACTGGATACTATTAGCTCACATCAATGATTTTTGCCCAGTAAAAATATGCTAGTGTGTTGATTCTACCCATTGGTCATATAAACGATTTTGCACAGCAAAACCTGCTGGCTAACTGTATGTAAATCAGTTACCTGTTTGGAGTCATTAAAGCCTCGGCTTTGTACCTGTTCGATGAGACGTTGATGGTTTTCCATTTCCGCCAACACAATCTCGAACTCCGCCATACTAATTATTATATCGTCAATAGCCATCGAGTACTTTATTATTCGTACTAAAACTACTTTGTGCTGCCACGAGAACATTTGAATAAACACGTATTTGTTAATGTAATCGAATTGAAATTAGCTTACCAGCATCAATGCCAGCCGTACCGGATACTATTAATACACCTCCGACAACAAATCCAATTGGTGCGCCTGTGGTACTAGTTTCAATTCCAGAAACGCTAAGGCCATCAGTGGTCGCGGTGGCAAGTCCATGAATAGCATCTACAATGTTACACATACGGTTGTATTTCACGAGGAGCATAGTTATCTTGGTGACTTCATCTTGCAGTTGTTGTTTCGCTTCGACTATTTTCTCAGATCGGTAACACTGAGGTCTTTTATAATTCTTCCGTTCATAATGTTATCGCTAAATATAATTGATTGACTGGCTGGCTTTGATAAGGTGAATCATGCACATGCACTTCTAACCAATTGCCCCTTTTTACTTGTACAACAGTCATACAGTCATACAATCATGGAAAATATGTACTTGGAGAATATTGAAGTCTGCGGAAGGTGTGCGTTCTGGGACACCATATTCACTTTAAATCCTATTGCTTACACCCAAGGCTTTTGTGTCTGAAACAACTGTACTCGTCTTTGCCAAAGAACTGCAACACGGACAAGAGCATCCTTGTTTAGTAACATCTTAAATCTTTCACTTTTTGGTTGAATCAATGTGGATTTAACATAATCAACGGTGAATGCTGGTCGAATATCATTTTATTAACAGTTTGTCCACTGCGCCCGAGATACAGTTTGAAACGCCACGAACACGTGTTTTGGTACGCTGATACCTTGTTGGGTATTTATTTGCCATGATAGCTGATGAACGTTGCCTTCATAAACGTCTGCGGTAAGTGGGTAAAATGATAGTGGCAATATGCCAACAGAACTAAAAAAACGACAGCAAATGTGTTTCTTCAGCCACAGAAGGGATTATCACGGCATCAACAATGCTAATTTCAACAACACAACCTTGTCATCTAAACCTCCGTAACGCCAAATTGCAGTGCTGTCGATGGGTGTTTGGTATAATGTGACTATGTTTTGCTCTGAAAATAGCCTTGCAACGTCACTACAAAACTTGAATATGTGACTGAGATGAATCGCAGGAAAACAACAATCAGTTTCTGTGAAGTTGTCCTCGGGGCTGTGCGAATCTAAGATCGCAATTTTCATTCATACCAGTTACAGCGACCTCTGGTTTATCTCCTGTCGCGTTTCTGGAGTTTCCAATTAAATACTGTTTAGAATCTGCATTGTCGAATCCATTCTTGCAAAACATCATTGACGGGCCAGCGCATCTTGAAATATCTTCACTGCATCTGACGAGTCCAATAATCATCGTGCTCATGTCAGTGTAGCTTAACGTTCTTTAAATTTCTTTCCATCAATGAAATGATGATTACCGCTAAATCCAACCGGGCATCATCGGGGTAATTAGTATTACCGTTTTCTATAAGTTTTCCATTGATTTACAAAAGGGCCTCATACGGAGAAAAATACTTAGATGCACTTCTAATTCTATTTGACCCTGTTGATCAGGATCTTTTGCCGGGTACCAATAATATAATCTCATTTGCTTGGTCGATCTTCACAGGCGCATCGATGTCAAACGGGGGATCGGATAGTACTTCAAATTTTGTTATTGTTTATACGTTATAGGTTTCGTCAAATACCTCTTTGGCGGTTGTGCCGCTCACGTCCAGGCCCAGTCCACAACGTATTCCGCTTCCCATAGTCCCGTCTCCTTTCTGAGTCTGCCGACAACCTCAATTAAGGACTCCGTGGGAAGAAAGTAGACAGGTTGAACAAGAGCGACGAGACCATATCACGTTTCAGTCAGCACGGTCCTGGCTGCAGCGCTCATGGTCAAGCGTGCAGCATTATATCGAACCTGAGCGGCAACTTATTGGCTGGCCACATTTTACAGCAGTACGTGTTTCGGGCGGCATAGTCTGGGCCAAGAGCAGTTCCATCTTGCTGAGGCGACCACGTGACGTTTCAACGTTTTTATGGACACCCGTCGAAGCGAGGGCTTGCAGCGCATTCTTTGCCTGACATATAACAATGGTTTTGATAGCATCTATGGCATGCGGGGCCACATCGTGTGCTGTCCTGACTATGACTTGGATGAAATCGCCCAGTGCGTTACCACAGTGTACACGAAAAATCGGCCAATGGGCGCCAACGACTCCTGCTGATCCTATGCGTTGTGGGTTTTCATTGCCAGGTGCTATTGCCGCTGCCAGTGAGGATTGCAAGCCTCTAACGTACTTAAAACGGAGGACAGTCTTGGAAATAGAGGCTAACGGTGACCGGAAGTCGAACAGGTAGCCATGCTAGTTGGTCAGCGTATAGAGCAGATGTGTGAATTTAAGTAAGGCATGATTACTGGAAATACTGGTGCAAATGCCAGGAGCCAGCATGAACTCTGATCCAGATTAACTCTACAGAGCACGCAGTGAGAACTAACCTTATCGCTGGTTATCGAGTCTATGTAAGACCGGCCATCCCAGCAGCTGGTACTGGTTTGAGTTTGCTATGCCAACGAGATAGGCGGCTGAGCTGGCTTCTGTTCGCTGCAGAAAATTGGTGGCTCGTTGGCAACGATGCTAATTATTGTGCCGGACTGTAGTCAGGATTGTAGTCTGCCAGCACGTTTACAGTATTCAGGTGGCACCGCTGTCGACGGAAAATAAAAAAAGTAATGTTGCCCGAAAGGCCCCTAGAAGGCCAGAAGCAATGTGATGTGATGTGGTTGTGATTTGGATTTTTAACGTAACTTTAACAATTTTTCAGTCATATCGCTACGATGTCTGCAGCGTGGCAGTTTATAGTGATGTCTAGTACTAGGGCATCATGCCGCAGACATGTAGCATGATGTCCCACCCAGTTATATTATCCTGACATCAGGCCAACCAGTCCTAACACTAACCTCTTAATGCTGAGCGCCAAGCGAGGCAGCTGTTAGTACCATTTTTGTCAGTCTTTGGTATGACTCGGCCGGGGATCGAACCCACAACCTCTCGCATCCAAGGCGGACGCTCTAACCACTAGGCCACCGGAGCGGTCGCCAGAAGCAATAGACTCGGAGAGACACCAACGCAATCTCAATATCGCACCCCACGGTGTCCCAAAAAGGGCGTCAAACGCTGATTTCTTGTATCATGTAGCAGACGTCTTCCATTTTCCAGGTTATGAGAAATTTTACTTCAGCGTCGTGTGTGGGGTTATATGCTGCCATTATTCTGCTTGAGTCAAAATTATAAATGATTTTTCTTTCTCTAATTCAGACACAATTTGTCGCAATTCTGATTTGTCGCGATTGATTATTATTAGATATCCTGGCGTGCGAGCAATGTAATTATATATATATATATATATATATATATATATATATATATATATATATATATATATATATATATATATATATATATATATATATATATATATATATATATATATATTAAGTTAGAGTATGTTTAATTCGTACTCTGACCGCATCCGTGGCCTTGTGGTTAGAGCGTCCACCTTGGATGCGGAAGGTCGCGGGTTGGAACCCCGACCGACCCATACCAAAGACTGATACAAATGGTACTAACAGCTGCCTCGCTTGGCGCTCAGCATAAAGAGGTTAATGTTAGGACTGGTCGGCCTTGTGTCAGGATAATGTGACTGGATGGGACATTATGCTACATGTCTGCGGTATGATGCCCCAGTGCTAGACATCACTATAAACTGCCACACTGCAGACATCGTAGTGATATGACTGAAAATTTTTTAAAGCTACGTTAAAAATCCAAATCACAAACACAAACAATTTGTACTCTACAGAGATTTGAACCCAGGTCCGCGGGTAAACGGCACCCATCGCCTTGCCTGCACGCACGAGTACATATAACACCGATTCAGTAGCGTCATCTTTCGGTGATGTGTGCTTAGTCTTGATGGAATATGGACTTGTGCGTGCATGCAAGGCGATGAGTGTCGTCTACCATCTGTCCTGGGTTCGAGTCTACGTAGATTACGAATTAAAAATTCTCCAACCTGTATAACAGTATTATTTGTATTAAATATTAATTCGGCAAGGTATTATCAAGAATTTCCAATAGCATCAAGGGACAGCACTTTCTATTTTGTTTGGTGTATATTTGTAATTTAATACTATCATACAGGTTAGAGTTTTCTTTAATTCGTACTCTACGAAGGTTCTCTCTCTCTCTCTCTCTCTCTCTCTCTCTCTCTCTCTCACACACACACACACACGCACGCACGCACGCACGCACGCGCGCGCGCACGCACGCACACACGCACGCACGCACACACACACACAACAAATGCAGAACTGTAGTAGATCTAAACTCCTGCTCCTGAAATCTTTGGAGTGATGCAACTTGTTTGAGCTGTCAAGGGTACATTATATGTACATCTGTCCTCTTATAATGATCTAGCTATGGTGACTTATTAAATTTAGGGGTACATTCGCCGTTTTGGAGTGGTAAAATACCCCTGTGCTCACTCAAGTTGAAACACTAAATCAGGGGGTGACCATAATCATCTAATGTATATTGAAAAGTTCCATCTTTAGATTGACGATACCACTGAGTAAAAAAAAATCCTTCATTAAGAACATGCGCCTTATATCGGTCTGCCTAAATTGTTCCAAAATCAACACAAACATGAATATCAGTAAAGAACGTAATCCAGCAGGGATGGGTCCGGATTTTTATTCTTAAAATGTACGAGTTGCAAGACAGTTGTTCGCTCGGCATAAATGACAAAATTCTTGTACACATATAATTGAACATTACTTTAAAAATTCAAACCGACCCAACCCTACATCCCCCAGAAGCCCCTCTAAATCCTCCCTAGCCTTGTACAAAAATACATTATATTGGCATTTGCATGGGATGTAATTGCATTAGGTCATTGAGATGATTGCATTTGTATTATCTCCCTTGTTTTAGATGCCAGGAACGGGCGTCAGATTGTTCTAGCTTTTGCCACTTTGGTGATCTTATTTGATTGTTTAAAGAAAAGGAATTCAGAAAATCTTATACTTTTAACAGCGTTTAATAAGCATATTTTATTGCACTATTATAGAAACGTTTCATGACATATGTAAGTAATAAAAACCGTCGATACCCCACGTCTGGTTGTATGGGCCTTTGGCATTGACAAGAGAGATACAAGCATACTTGAGCCAAGACTACTGGCTTTGAAATTATAGTAAAATCTATAGGACCACACATTTAATGACACAATTATAGTGCCTTCTACATAAGGCGCTATGATGTTAAGTACACAACATTTCACCTCTTCAGTAAACAAATTATCGATTTCTGATTGGTTTGTAATAAATATGACGTTCATAATATCATAATATCTGTGTTGTTATTGGCTTCAACGGCACATTATTGGCCATATCATGCCGAGGAAGTTGGAAGCTAACTGCCTTTAGCAAGGATACATCATGGTATCGTACCCGGGCTGGCCTGGGCAGGTATCGGATTTGCGACTTCAAGATTACGAGTCAAATGCTCTATAAGTAGTGAATAGGGGTAGTAGGGACCTCATCATGCCAAAGAAGGAAAATCAGCCTGGAGTACTATGGCCCTCCGATTTATAGACCAAAAAAATCAGCCTGGGCCACTATGGCCCTCAATGGGAATTTTGTATTAGCACACGCTGGGCCTGTATAGCGCCAAGAGGAATGGAACAGGTAGGGTGACGTCACGGTACTGGTCATTGGCAACAATGTAGCAAGGTAGTACTGTGACGTCAGGCCACCTGTGTCATTGCTATAGACAAACACGAATCAGGCGCGTTCGTGTTTTAGTAGAGTAAGGGTTTTAAATTTTTTGTTTAGGCAAGAAAGAATTAATATCTTTTCGAGGCATATGAAGTGGCCCTGAAAAGGGCCTTTGTCTTCTTCTTCTATTGTCTCCGCTTCTTCCACCATGTTCTCACTTTTTCAATAATTCCTTTCTTCTTCTTCTTTTCTTTGTCAGGAATCCAGTCAGGATGTCCCAGAGCTCTAAACCTTTCCTGTACCTTCATCCAGTTCCTGTTTAGTCTCTCAAACTCTTCTTTTCTCTTGATGTTTTCTTTGTCCTTTCTTTCTTTTGTCAAGGTCTCTTTTATTTTCCTCACTTCTTCTTTCATTACCTTTATCATGATGTCTTCGCCTTTCTTTAAATTGTCTAAGCCTTTTTTGACAAAAGACCACTCAGTTAAATGGAATATGTCTTCCAAAAAACATCTCACTTTCATAACAATATCAAGAACCTGCTTCAAGGTTCCCACTCTTACATATTTAGGATGGATGAAACCTCTCAACTTCTCCACTTCCTCTTCTATCATCCATTGTAATTCATAATTAGCTGCTTTCAGACTGTTCACCAAGTCTAGGCTACCTGGGAACCTCCATTCCTTTTCAAGCCTTTCCAGCACGTAGGCTCCATCCATCATCCAGTACCAACTGTCTTTCAATTTTTTGAACAAGTCCATGTTGCCAGTCATTTTATGTTCTGCGTAGAATGGCGCGAATGACGAGCGCTCTGCTTTATATCCGTGGAGCACGGACGTGAACGAAAACATCCCTTACACTCACTTCACATACTATAGACTATCCTCACCAACGAACGAGCAAGCATAAAACACACACCTATTTACTATCCACACAATCGGGATCAGAAGAAAAAACAAACAAATATACTATCCACACAATCGGGATGAGAAGAAAAACACACAAATATACTATCCACACAATCGGGATGAGAAGAAAAAACACATCTATCTACTATCCTCACCAACGAACGAGAAAGCAAAAAACATACACCCATATCTACTATCCTCACCAACGAATGCGCGTGCAAACACACACACACACACACACACACACACACATACACACACACACACACACACACAACAGTAAAGGAGTGAGTGTTTATAGTCACACTACTCTACATTCACACGAATTGGCAAATTGAATAGTCTCTCTTTTCTAGAGATCTGGCTAGCCCTGAGAAGGGCTGGGTTTTTTTTAGAACTTCAAATGCACCTAGCTAACGGTGACACCTTCCTGGCCTGGCACCACACACGCAACGTCTGCTCCAGTCATTCTCCCAATTGACACGAGTGGTTGGGAGAGCAAACGGGGCTTGAGTGGCTTCACTATCCCATTCCTCTGTTTGTGGAATAGTGAAGACTTGTTGTTCCCTCTCTCCTCTGTGCCAGACCCGGGGATGATGATGATGATCTGGCCTTCTTGTCTCCTCTGCACGTTGTACTGGTTGTGGCTGTGGTTGAGGTGATCGTACTGTCTGTGAAGGTGTCCTCATTTCTGGCTTCACCTCACACTGAGATCTCATGAAGAGGTGAGGCAGGATCTTTTCCTTCTCCATTTCTTTCTTTTTCTTCTCCTCCTCTTCTATCCTGTGTTTCTCCTCTATTGCCTCCCTAGTCAGTTCGTCTAAAAGACGCCTGGCATACTCTAGGTGCATTTGGAGTTCCAACAGTTTTTGTAGTCTGCTACTCATTTTTAAATTGACGAGTCAATGATGGTAGCCAGACTGACAATTGTGCCGCTTTATATACTTGAAGCACGGACGTGAAGGAAAACATCCCCTAACACCCAAATTTGCCATCACATCAAACGCGTGGACCTAAAAGAAGCACTCACGTCGACTTTTTTACTTTTATACTTACAAACACAGACAGGCACGATTGGACAAGACAGAGAAAACAAAGGTTGGATTTTTTTTACTGACTAAAGAAACGATGTGCTTATAGACACACTTCTATTTATTTTTTAAAATTTTAAAAGTTTTGGCAAATTGAATTAGTATCTCTTTTCGAGAGTATTGGGTAGACCTGAAAAGGGCTGTTTTTTTTGTTAACGGGAGTGATGGCAATCTTTTTTACTGTCTAAGATTGCGTCCCCGTCTGGCGGCAGGCTTTCCTATACGATACGGTCTGCTTCTGCGGAAAGAGAAAGAGAATTCTTTGCTGTCCACACGGCAGTCCACAAAACCTCTGTCTGGTTCTTGCTGCTGCTGCTGCTGCTGTTGTTGTTGCTGCTGTTGTTCTTCTCTGTGCTTCTTCTGAAGTCTGTACTTCTCAGTCCATTCTTCTTGTTCTTTCTTAATTTCCTCTCTAAAGACCTCTTCTATTAGGTCTTGGGCCATGGATAACATCCTGACATTCTCTATCTCTTCAGGTTTAGGTATCAGGTTTAGCCTGACACGATGTAAACTGACGTAAGCTTCGTTCAGCTGGGCTAATCTGGAAGGCATGTTCATAGGTTGACGAGTCAACAGTGGATGGTCAGACTGGAGACCAACCCGCTTTATATGGTTCAAACGCGAACGCGATAGAAAACATCCCTACTCGGTTTTAGTGTCGGAACGCTATGATAGCGAATGTCATGGTGAGGGATAGAGAGAAATCAAAGAGCATATATTCACAGTGTTTTTTTGAAAACAAACGACAGACACATTTGTTTTTCAAAACACAACATTTTTTATTCAACTAACAAGTAACAAGTAACATCAAACAAGTTATTTTTGACAAGGTTGACAACGTTTCTTCGCCTTGTCTCCGCACTCTGGGCTAAGAGAGCTTCGATGCGATAGATCTCTAGAGTAGTCAGTGGAGGGCAGGAAAGATCACGCAAGCCTTTATACCACTCATGCAACACTGCTTCTTCTGAGATGAGACTCCAAGCTTCGTCCAGATACTCGTCCAATATTTCTTCTTGACTCATTCCCAGACATTTATCATGTTGAATTTGACTGGGATGATCGTTTTGACATCCATAACAATCTCTCTTACTCAATTCCGTAATTGTATCCGCTAGGTGTTTAGCAAAACAGGACACTAAATGTTGTTCTTGTTCTGGCCATCTGGACTTGACTACCTCGTCCTCTTTGTCTTGGTCTTGGGGTTCTGCTTTCACGCTATCCTCCCATTCCATGTCCAAAGATTCTCCACTGTTTAAAGAGGGATAGGAGTCTTCCATTGTGTCTAATAGTCTAGAATGACTTCTCTCAAACTGTTGATTTCTATGGTATTATCGAATTCGGCATACAGGATGACGTTGACCGTCTCAGTGAGAGCTTCTGCAAACTGAAGTTCCACACGCAGTTGACCAGATTTTATAGGGTGGAAATGTCCCTCGTCGCTGCCTTGGTCTGGAGTGAAATCAAAGGCCCACAAAGTGTAACCTCCGACATAATCTTCGTACGAAATACCGTGACTGGCGTTGGTTCCTAGTTGCCCCGTAGCTTCGTACAGGGACAAGTACGATCTCAAGTAGTTCTTCTGGGCAAAGTTAGGTTCGAAGGGTCTGGTACACAAAGTCTTGCCATCGCGACTGACTTCAATTTTGGACACTCTGTAGTGCTTAAACTGGAAAGGATTTTGATCGTGGGCTCCGTTGAAGGCTGCATTACTGACGATACCAACGATTAAACGTTTGGGTAACTGTCCTTGGAACAGATGATCTTCGATCTTGGATCGGAGTCCAGCAGCAATGGTGAATGTTTTCACTTCTACACGTCGTATCGGATATTTGGCGGTCGATCTGCTCAATGTGTGACTGATGTCGTTTCCCGCTTTAGGTAACACTTCTACACGGCGCACGTAAAGTCTGGCTTCTTGGATGGTGGTTTTGTACTCGTTGGCATGAACGATCAAATGGAAAGCGACATTGTTGCGATTGAGTCTCAGGCGAATATCAACTCCGTTCAGCAAATACTTGTCTTGCAGCCACATGTACAAATGCAAACGATCCATCAGTTCTAAACTACGACCTTGCAGGATTTTCCTTCGACGGTTGTTAAAACCCACATTGTGAGGATTGTCATCGGCTGTCAGGGCTGTGTCGTTAAAGGTGTCTTCACCTGCTGTGTCAGGTTTCCATACCACGCAAGCATCCAGATGAGTGTTCTTGGCCTCTTTTCCGTACGTCAAGAGATTTTCTAGGTACGCTCGGTAAGGGTAAGTATCCATGCTACTGCTGACCAGTTTGTTATTCAAGTACTAATCCACTTCACTGAACAAGGAATGCATGAAATTGTTGACGGGAGCTACTCTGGCATCGGCTGCCGGATTGGTGTTGTCGGTTTTGATCATTTTCAGTTTCAGGTACAAGTAACTGCTATTCAGATCGAGATACTCTTCTGGTTGTCCTTTGATTTCAAACTCGATGGGAGCTGAATCCGTCAAAGAGGAGGCGGGATGAAATTCGACCCATTGGGATTCTTGCATCGTCATCATGGTGGGTGGCATGGCAAACAGATTCAGTTCCGACTTGGAACAAGCACAAGACTCTCGGTGCATCATTTTCTTTTCTTTAATAATCAAAAACGTCTAACTCTCGGACGGTTTTTCTTTTCTTAGACTTTCTAGCTCTAGGGGTGTGAAGTCCTCTGAAGGGGTGTTTTCGTCGTCTTTTTCTGCCTTGTCCTTGCTGTGGCGTCAGGGAAGCAGGAATGCCTGACTCGGCATTGCCCAGGGCATTTATAGGAGTTTCTCGCCGACCCAAAAGGTCTTTGCCCGTTTGAAGCAAGACATTTTTGCCTGCTCTCAAGAAAGCTTCTTTGGGGTTTTGTTTGTCAATGATGACATTTTGGAGAAATTCTTTACCTTGCGTCAACGCGGCATCTTTTAAGGCGTGCAATCCTCGTGTCACCATCGGTTTCAAAATGGGAACCACTCTACGAAAGGCCGATTTGAGCATATCACCTAAACCATGTCCTCGCTGTCGAGCAACTCCTTGGTACACAGGATACATGACTGACAAAAAGTTAGAGTAATCGTTTTCGAAAATGGAGTTTCACTGTGACTTTCCCTTTGGTGAATGGAATATTTTGTCCCAGATCTCTTTTTATAGTAATGTTGACAGTGTCGAAATGAGACTTACTGACGGGCAAATAGTGAGGATGTACAAATTCGCGGTGAACATGATAGGTGTTTCCACCTTCCTCGTCAGCAACCGTGGCAGAATCCACTTTGAAAGGAATGACACGCAGTAACGGTACGGAGGTGTGTCCCACCACGTTGTACTCCACCACATCGGAGTACACAAACATCAAATTCAGTCCTTGGTTCATTTCTATAGGGAATCGAAAATATCTCCCAAAATCTGAGTTACTGGTCACGGCTGGTATTTCGTTTGCAATCTTGATCAACTTAGGGTCTCCACCCAAAATGTCATACAATTCAGGACAAAATGTAATGGCCAATACTTTGTCCTCAGAAAATTTGATGAGTAGGCGACGAGATATTTTGTGGTAATCGATCGTGACACTTTTTCTGGTTTTCTCCAAGACTTTACCAAACATGAAATTGAACCTGTCAGCCATGGTGTTCACCAAATGTTGACCACTAAAATAATAGCCCACAGGAATTTTCAACAGATAAGTGGTTCGTTTAGTTTTGGGGTCTTGTGATTTCATAGAGTCAGCTATACTGCTACGTTCATCCAAGGCTTGTTGCACTTGTTCGTCATGAACTTCTACCGTAAAAGTGTTTTGATTTTCGATGATGTTTTTGATTTGTGTAGGGTGAATCATTTCCACTAAAGCCACTTCCCAATAGGCTTCGTGATCCAATTGGATGGCTTGAGGTAATCTGGCCGTGTAACAGCACAAAGTGTTATTGGGAAACACCTCCATGGAACTGTCACTGGGTAACGTTAAGTAAAATTGGCTGTTCATAATTCCACAGTTCTAGTGTCCGAGGAGTCACTGGAAGTCAGAGGAGTGTCTAGAAGAGGATTGTTGTGATTGGATTGGTGACTAACGTTGGACGCAAGGCCACCGTTGTTGTTGTTGTTTCCGTTGAAAGAATATTTCAGAGACGGATTGGGAAGAAGGTAACCAATGCAACTGCTCAGTAAAATAGTCCACAATTGTTTGTCTCCTTGTTGCAAACTCAAATTGGCAATGGCAGCACACGTTCTCCACACCACACCCACAAGGGTTGCTTCTGTAGATCTTGCAGAGAAGAACTGGGCGACGGAGTGGTCACTGCAGTAACTGAGGCTGTGTTGAGGGGCATGATGGTCATTTCTTTTGATAGTCGATGAGTTGCGAAGCGGCCATCCAAGAGTCAAAACTGGGAGGACATCCTTTCCAACGTACTTTGACTTCTTTGACACGTTTCTTTCCTACTTTTTGGGTTCTTCGATCGAGAATGCTTTCGATCTCGTACACGTCGTCTTCTTTTTTGGTCACACGTTGTAACTCGGGCAAGTAAAACGTTCCTTTTAACACTTCTTCGTTCATGTCTTCTAATTTATAGACGGGAGGATGACGGCCACGCACACGTTCGGTGACACGAAACAATTCGGTGGTCCAATTGGGTAAATAACCTTTGTCGAAAGTGCGTTTGGTTTTGCCAATGCGTACCCAATCTCCTGATGCCAACACTCCACCTTTCTTGGGGACAGGCCCTGTCGGGGACGTACCACACAGTCGCTCGAAGACGGTCACTTCTTTGTCGGGAGTCACTTCTTGGGGGGCACACCCTATGCTCCGATGGTAAGATTGATTGTACGATTGGACGAGGTGTGGCAAGACGTTGATGTACTTGAGAGTGTGTTCATGCGTAAAATATTCCCACATGCGTTCTTTCAAGGTGCATTGAAAACGTTCCACGATGCTGGCTTTGGTTTCGGGATTCTCGGTGGTGAAAAAATGAATGTCACGTTTCTTCAATTCTTTTTAGAAAGCTTGGTTCAGAAATTCGGTGCCTTTATCAGTTTGCCATGGAAGAGGGTGACGCCCGCTTTGTTTCAACACTAGTTGCAGGGCTCGCACTAACTCACTGCACGATTTGGAGGTCAATGGTACGACCCAAGAAAATGTGGAAAAGACGTCGATGACACAAAACAAATATTTGTAGCCACGATTGTAGGTGGCCAAATGTGAGACATCGGCTAAATCGGCTTACCATTGGTAATCGATACCCTCTACTTGGGTGCGACTTCTGGAAAATTTTCGTCGAATGGGTTTGTGTAAGGTGTACGTGGCTTATTCTTGTAACCAGCGTTGCACATGAGGTAAACGGATACTTTTCAGTCGAGTTTTGGCAGCACGATACAATTTCTGAACTCCTCCGTATCTTGCGGCATAGGATGGATCGTAGTAAATGCTGGCTTACACCTTCTCCATGTTTTAATAAGTTATCCAATCTTCACTGATGTAACTCTGAATGGGACGAGGGAGTGGTTTAGAAACGGTTTTACGTGTCCGATGTTCCACGGGTGTAGAAGTGGAAGGTAGTGGTGGTGGTGGTGGTGGTGGTGGTGGTGATAATGGAATGGCTTTGGTCTTCTTTTCTTTTTTCACTTCTGCTTTCCCTTTTTTCTTTTTCACTTCTGTCGAAGGTGGAGTGGACATCATCTTCTTAACCCAAGCTTTAAGTTCTTCTCGTTGCGGTGTAGGGGAAGGGGTCAACAAGGACGCTGAAATCTTACTAGGGATGGGAGCTGCTGACGGTCTTTGAAAGACTTCTCTTGCCTCTTCTTCCTCAGTCAACCGTGGGGCTGCCTCTGTCTTGACTGCTGGGAGTGGTAGTGGTGGTGGTGTTGGTGGTGGTGAACTTTTCATTAGGGCCTAAAATCTTTCAGAGTGGGTAGAACTGTTTCGTCTAAAGCTTTTTGGTGAAAGAGTTTGAGTCGTTGCAACAACTGGCCGTACCGTTGCGATTTTTCCGTTTCTGACAAATCGCTGCGATCCATCAACGATTGCAATTCGTGTTGTAACTGGGACATCTCGGTCAATTGAGGATTGGGAGGTAAATGTGGGGTCCGTTGTTCTTGCCAACGATGGTATTCCATCCATCGTTTGTAAGGGACTGAAGCTAGTTTTCGTCCTTCCATCAGATTTCAAGGATCGCGTCTGAGATCTTTTCATTTCAGAGGTCCCTTTTATCTTCTTGGTCCTTTTTATCTTCATCCTCCCAGGATGTTTCCCAACACTCCTTTCAGCAAGGGTCCTCCTATTGTTCCTATTACTCCTTTCAGTAAGGGTCCTCCTATTGTACCCATTACTTCTTTCAGTAACATGGGTAAAAAAGGCAAAATTCCTCCTTTTTGCACCAACATCTTTTTCTTTTGACTAACGGGTATTTTCTTTTGGACCATTTGACGAAGAACGTGTCGATGTTTGCCTAAGCATTCTTTCTGGTGTTTAGACAAAGGTATTGTGCCTTTCAAGACATTCAGACAACATTCGCACACGGTATCGATGACATCTTTGGATGCAGTTTGAATGAGTTATTTTCGCATGGATGGAGGAGCTTTGGACAGGACGGGCAACATGTCCCAATGTTTGGCTAAATGAGGTGGCAGTCCTTTCCTTTTCTTTCCTTTGGGGGCAGAAGAGGAATGTCTTTTTTGGGGTGACATCTTTCTCGGTGGGTTCATTGGTTCCGTGGCACACAGCAAAAAATACACTAACGTCGATGACTTGTCACACGGTCTTTTATCCTTTTTTGGTGGGACTATCGCTTCGTTATAAACGTGACGATGTGTTTTCCAAAATTACCAAACAGTCCTCCTCTTTGGTGACTCCTCTTTTTCTTTGGACGAGTGTGTCTTTTCTGTGGGTGACGTGTACGTTTGGCTAAGCGTTTCCTTGGATGACAAGACTGTCTTTTTCCTTTTCCTTTCTGGACAGAAGAACGATGATGAGGGGACATCTTTTGATACACAACATACACTAAAGTACATGGCTCGACATGCGTTCTCTTAATTGAATTTGTATCCAGCTTAAAAATTGACATTGTACCCAGCTCGTCTAGCTAAATTACGTATCGCGTGAAGCTGCTCATTGTCAAAAAACCCTCCTCTTTGGTTTCTTCTTCTTTTCTTTGGACGAGTGTGACTTTTCTGGGGGTGATGTCGATGTTTGGCAAAACGTTTTCTCGGATGATGTGATTGTCCTTTTCTTTTTTTTTTTCCTTTTTGGACAGAAAAACGACAATGGTGTGCACTACTTGGAGGGGACATCTTTAGGTTTTCAGCAGAACAAAAGAAAACACTGATCCGTATTGTTTGCCTCAGGTCTTTTTATATTAGGATGCGTCGCCACTGATTGTCTTTACGTCGTATCAGCTTGATGACAGGCAACACACATCGTGGAAGAGTTCGCAACGGACTAAATCGGGACAGTTCTTGCTTGGATAAATCCAGTAAACTCTGTAACACACCTGTTCTCTCTTGGACTTTGACTTTGGGGGCAGGTACTTTGTCAACAGCGGTCATTGCCGCTAAAGAGGAAGAGGGTGTCAGCGCTGGAGGAGAAGTTTTTGGAGACACTCTCTTGCGGGTAGAAGCTGTTTTCTGTGGACTTTTCTTTTTCTTTTTCTGAGGCTGTGACCTGGTCTTGACACCGTTTCTCTTTTTCTTTTTCTTCTGGGTACGTTTGGGCGTGGCTTTTTTCTTGGGGACGACTTTGGGAGCATTAAGATCCCATTTTAAAAGGGAACGAATGGTGACATCTCCTAAAGAACCGCTTCCTCCAGGTTTCAAAATGATTTGCTTTCTGGTTTGAGTGTCAATGGGAGGATCGGCTAGTTGCGTCAAGGCGACTTTGTTTCTCTCAAAAAAACGTTTGGTTTGATGTGGAATGTGACTGATGCCTTGCAGTAATTGACCTGCTGTCACCGTAAACCATCGTAAGACTTCATTGAGACTAGCTTCTAAGACACGAGCACGTATTTGTCGATTTTTTTCGCGACAAAAACCGTACAAGGCACGAATCAATTTATTGGGAAGATGAGACTGAAGGGACGTCATGTTGACAATGTGTGAGACAGAGTCCAAGTGACCGAGGTTTTTATAGATTTTTTTGGTGATTAAGTCGACGAAGGAGACGTGTACACTACAGGCCCTCCGTCTTGGCACCAGTGGTGAAACAGATGTTTACGAAATCGCAAATAATCGGGAGTGGTAGGTTTTAAATCCACGAGTAAATAAGAGTGTGGGGTTTGAGTGGCATCGTCGTACGCATTTGTCAACCAAGGCGTTCCTGACTGTTTGGCTAAGACTTGTACTTGCGATTTATCTATAGGGCTTTTACACAACACCACGTAATGAGCATTGAGACTGATGGTGCGATGGGCTTTACCTTGTTGAAACAAATTTTGGGTGATGTAAATGACACTGGCATTACGATGATGCCCTTTGCGCGTAAACCACAGTTTCATTTCTTCTTCGTCTTCTCCTAACATGTCGTCAAAACTAACCAAATGAGTTTGACTAGGGTTAGACACGATCCCGTCGTCCTCGCCAGGAATGCTTTCCACAAAGACGATGGAATCGCCTTGACTTTCTCGGAGAAGGCTGTACGCTGATTGCCACTCTTTGTAACACCACACGATGCGTTGAGGTGGACGATCGATCAAATGATGTTTATGTTCGATCAAACGTTTGACAAATTCGGTTTTGCCTGAACCGCTCGGTCCGGCAATGAGAATGTTAAAGGGATGACGAAGATACAAGGCCTCCCAACTAATCCGATCTACGTGTTCGTCAATGACTTTGACAGTGGAGGAAGAGGGAGCAGAGACAGTAGAGGTGGCCATAGTAGTAGTAGTAGTGAAAGGAATGTCACTTTTGACACGAAGACAGACAGGACAAGAGTTTTTATCCTTTTTTCAGAACACGTTTATTGTCATCTTTAAAAGTGAACAACACGAAAGACAAAAATACATAAAAGCCAAATGCCTAAGTACATGAATAAAAGACACATTAAAACGATCATAGTGGAATATAAACAAGTCTCTGCACAACATTTGTTATGATCAAGAGGTGAAATCATAGGGGTACTGTGTAATGTTCTTAGAGTCTCTACACTCCTTGGCACAATCACAGAAGAGTCCTCCCGGAATGGCGTTTCAGGGATGTCGATCACGGTCCTGTCCTGAAGAGAGTGGTTTTCCTCGGTCACGACTTCTGCTTCTTCTTCTTCTTCTGGCACTGGTTTAAAAGTTACTTTTTTAATTGAACGTTTTAATTTTTTAGGATTACAAATCTTTAGCATAGTGTGCCACTTCTTTTTTCCAAATCTCAAGCCCCCAACTTTTCCAGTCACGTACATCTTTCCAGTGAGGGTGTAAGTCACAAGCTACACACACGTCATCGTACACATCTTCAGTGCCTAAAAGTTGACGAATCTTGTTTTCCTGTAGAGGTTGAGAAGTATCAAGATGAAAGCACAAAGCTTAGAGCAGAATGAGTCTCTCGTGTACATTTAATGGGACCACTTTCATGTTTTTTGGAGTAGTAGGTACTGTTCGTAAAGTGTCCACAAGGAATCAGTTGGTAAACAAAATCCCAGAAAGCAAGTCACTAAGACACACACTACACGTCGACCCCAATTCAATGGACACAGTTCTCGTAATAGGTGTTGGTAATCCTCTACCATTTCAATAGTGTCATTGATTATCCTTCCACGGAATCTGTTGTATCACGAATGATAAAGGTCGTGGCATCGTCGTCCATTTTTATACCCTCTTTTTTTTGTTGGAGGTAATAAGTGTACTTTTTGCACAGAGCTAATCGTACTCCAGTAGCGAATCCAGATTTTTTAGTCACTAGTTCACACACTACACACTGTACAGAATTTTCCACTACAGACAAAATTTGGTAGCGTAAAAGATAAAGTACTCCTCTAACTCTTCCTGTGGAATTCGTTGTAGTATGGCCACCTTGTAAGTTGAAGGAAGAGTGACAACCAAAGTCTTCTGGTTCTCGTCCAGTTGAACAATGTCTGACCAATGGAACGCTTTCACATGAATCAATCCTCTTATATCATTCAGGTACCAGTGGTTCCAACATCGGTGACGTAACGGATGCAATTGTTCTTTGCGTTTCACTTGTATTTTGAGGAACCCGCGGTAAATGCGTTCTCTCAATTCCACAGGCAAACCACGAATGTTCTCTTGTAAAGTATCCATAACCATGTCAGTCGAACACTTCTCCTAGAGCGAAAGTACTGAACGTAGTGAGTAATTTCTGACCACTGCCATTCCAGGAAATGGTCAAGAATGTCAATAAAATCTTCAAATGTAAATGGTCTAAAGCGGAATAGTAAAACGAACGCACCCTTGATCCAGAGAAATCGGACTCGTTTGTTGACTTTGGTCAATTTCCTCTTGTGAATTTCTCGACACAAAAGTTCTACAGTCACTAAGTGAGATTTGTCTCTGGAAAGTCCCTGCCAAATGTCCTTGTAGATCTTCTCTTGTAATTCGATTGGTAATGTTTGAAGATTATTTTCTACATGGGGTTTAAATACTTGTCTAGGGGTTGTCCAATGTTTGACTCCTAGCCCCGTAGCTGGTTTCTTACACGACATGGTAGACCCACTTCAATGACGAGGTCCCACTAAAGGTAGGTAGTGACAATCTGGAGACCATCGAGCATGTTCCAGGTAAGCGCAATCTTTCTTCTCCCACGCGTGAAGTGACACACCGCAACTGAAGCACTTGACTTTATCCCCTTCGCCCAAGTAGATAAATCCAGCTCTAGCTAGCGCGTTCGTTGGTGTGGATAGTATATTTGTGTATGTTTTATGCTTTCTCGTTGGTTGGTGAAGATAGTAAA
>JAECUM010021605.1:0-58236 GCA_016617855.1 Megalonaias nervosa | reverse complement strand
ATATATATATATATATATATATATATAAGCCGTTTGCATCCCTCCCTGAAAATATTTTGTATAGTATGGGGCATTTATTTTTCTGGGTTTTAATTTTTCAGTGAAATTATGGGATCTGCCTGTAGTATGTACACCGTGTAATTAACTTCCTTTATTAAATATGTACATGAATATTAAGTCACGGGGAATGATCGATACAAAAGTAACAAAAGACGACGATCGCTCTGTATGCCTCGTCTTTTCTTTAAGCAAACGCATTTAATTTCACACAATTTGTCTTATTTCTACATCATTCCACACTGTTCATTGTATTCTTAAGATCTCGGGTACAAACAGCTATAACCATTTTTTTTTTTTAAACCGTATTTTAGCCATGTTTTCAATAATTAACAAGTCAAACAACAGATGAAAGTTGCATTCAGGGAATGACTGACGGTCATTTTCTTCTGTAACTATCGACCTTGAAAGGTCATTACAATATAATTTTGAAAAATCCAGCTATCTTGCGCGTTTGCTTTGAAGATACAGGTCGCGCGCGCTAGAATTGCAGCCCCACGGGGATGGAATGAAGAATATAGTATATAGCTGTTCTAATGTATTTACCGTAAGAGGTCTTTTTATTAATTTTATTTTTATTTGGATTTTAAATTCTTTTTTCTCAGAATGAGACTGGGAATGTCTGGTAACATTGCGAAGGATGCTGTTCGGGTTTATTGTCCACCATTATCGTTAGTTCGCGTACACAAGCTGTACACCCTTAGCCTGTCATTCTGTCAGCGAGATAATGCTATATACCGCCGTTACATTTGATTATCTGCGAATCTGAAACTCGTCCATTCATTTATACTGTATATACGGTAAAACACGTCTGTTGAAACTACTAGCTCGCATTTCCGAGAGGGTTTTAAGGTTTCGATTTGAGCGTCCTCATAGATAGATAGATAGGCAAGTAGGTCGATAGATAATTTTGTTACATAGTTTTATGAGAGATATCAATAAATATAGCCACATTATGATGTTTCCAATACACACACAAACACCCATATATATATATATATATATATATATATATATATATATATATATATACATACATACATACATACCGCTCCGGTGGCCTAATGGTTAGAGCGTCCGCCTCGGATGCGGGAGGTCGCGGTTTCGAATCCCGGCCGAGTCATACCAAAGGCTTAAAAGATGGTTCTAGCATCTGCCTCGCTTGGCGCTCAGCATTACGAGGTTAGTGTTAGGACTGGTCGACCTGGTGTCAGGATAATGTGACTGGGTGGGACATTATGCTACATGTCTGCGGCATGATGCCCCAGTGCTAGACATCACTATAAGCTGTCACATTGCAGACGTCGTAGCGATATGATTGAAAAATTGATAATGCTACGTTAAAAATCTAAATCACACACGTACTACTAGTACAACTTGTGATAGGTAAAGGACTACTATAGTTAACTGGTTGAATGTTATTAACTTTACATTTAATTGTCACTACATAGTCTCCTTATTTGAAGCCCTTCCGCTATCAATCTCGATGCGTTACCGGCACCCAGATGAAATTATTGTATAATAACTTGTATGTGTCAATAATGTATCAAGGTTCAAAAGTTATGACCCTTTGGACATGGAAGGATAGATCCACTTGTCTGACGCCCGGAACAGTGTCTGAGTCTGCTCTCCTGCGTGCCCATGTTTGTAAGGTTTTTGACCCGATGGCAAGTCTAACACGTGAGAGAGAGAGAGAGAGAGAGAGAGAGAGAGAGAGAGAGAGAGAGAGAGAGAGAGAGAATATGAATGTTAATTTCTTAATCCTTTATACTCTGTAAGTTTTGTGACGTACGATGAGAACCGTTATTTATTTAACGCGTACGTACTGCGTGCTTCTGTTATGTAACTGCATGCAATTTCATTCATCTTATGAACATTTGCTTCACTCGATACATGGGAATTTTCACTGTACCAAGCATAACCGTCCAAGAATGGTATTTATCTTTCTGGCTGTTTGTCTGTCTGTCTGTCCGTCTGTGTATCTTTTAACTTTAATTATTGGCATCAGTTTGTAATGTGCATCATAAGAAACGAACGATTTATTAGTAAAATAAATATTACACAAGTTCAAGAATACAGCCCATATTTTATTTTAGCTTAGTTTTCAACTTTTTGTCTCATATTTTGTGCAAATTGAGAATCATTGGGAAATATTTTAAGAACTAATCTCAGTTGAACAATCGTGTATAAAACGGAAGCTGCCGTTGGTACGGATTTTCTTTGAGGAAAATCAGTACGTTATGCGGGAGCCGCGGGAGCTTGGTTGCGCGTCGGACTGGTTATCCAAGGGTTGATACCTGCACAGGCCAGTCCAGGTCGGCTACCTGTATGTGTCTGGGGAAAGACACTTAGATCTATTTCTACACAATTTTATTGGCAATAATATTTTTAAAGTGCTGTTAAAACCCCACAAAACAAACAAACAAACAAAAAACTGTTCGTCATGTGGCGATTTAATTTTACTATGACGTCGTCACCATCATTCAGACGGTGGAAAACCGCCGTCTGACTCGTCCGATTAGGTGATTGGCTAGGTTTTAACACTTTAGGTCATTGACTTTGATAGTAAACAAAATTCGTCCAACCTGCCATATTTATTTTAGAACTAAAAATGTATTACTAGTAATATCACAGAATTTTCCCCAAATTAGTCTTGGAAAATCTCGGGAAATAATTTAGATATATTAATAGCAATAAATTATCTTTAACAAAATGCTTAGACCAACCCTGAGGACAGAAAGCGTCCAGGCGTTGTGGCCTTTCACTATTAGACACATCATGGTGATATGTCAGCAAATATTGATTAAGGTGTAAAAATGGAGAAACCTTGCAACAGTTGTGTTCATGACATGCGCACTAAACAACACTGCACATTTGTTTTTGTACAGTAAGCATCCAACTGATCCAGATTTTGGGCCAACTGCTCTAGCGTTTTTCTGCCAGGCCGATGTCAGCCACGTAAGCGACGTCAGACCCACTTTGGTTGTTGACAGTAAATTACACACTCTTATTCGAGGGTTAAAGGTCATTTTTTTACTCTTACCATTTTCCCTGAAGTTTCACTTGGTTAGTAAGTACACGGAGAAAAATCATGTTATCCTTTTGCTATTCCGTCGGGATAAAGTGACTCTCTTTGTCTGTCTACTGTTTTGTCAGCTCATGAAATTTCCACCTAGACGTTTTGTTAGAAATTAACCAGGCGTGATACATTTGTTGTCCGTATATAACATGTGCAAGCGGGGTGTACTATAACATCTCTCCCAAGTTCGGACGTTCCCTAGAAAAACAAACTGGGTGGGGGGAGGGGGCAAGATCGAATGTACAAACAAATTCGGTTACCAGTGACGATTTGTTTTTATTAAAGAAATTTCTTGCCAAACTTTAAATCTGGTATTTTATGAAAATTCATTTTGTCAGTTCATATTTTATGGTTTTTTTTTTTCTTTTTTTCTGACGATCTTATGGGTTCCACGATATCCATATGTAATTAATGGCATCATGCAGAATCGCCAGGCTTATTGAATAATTCCAATATATTCATATTTGTTTGAACGAAATGAATATCTTTAAACTATTTAACTGATAAAAAGGAGAAAAAATTGTTTCAAACCACTTTTGGAAGGTTATTTAGCCATTAGTCGAGTGTGAGCTTTCTTAGCTTTAATTATGGCACATGATCACCACTTCTGTGTGAAAGGAAAGAGATTGAACATAAAAAGATTCTTCATGACGGAGATCGAATTGTGTATTAGGCAGGTGCATCCAGTGATGTCGAAATGGAGAAAATGCATGCATCTTCTAGACGTAGACCTATCTGTATAGAATTGAATATGGCATTAATCTTAATGCGATGAATCATCTCAGATGGAATACAGCGGTGAATTCTATACGTCTTTCGTCATAGTTTGGGAATTGTAGGCAGCGATTGCTGTAAATTAAAACACAAAAGAAAATTGCCGGCTACAGGCTTCTTTTGAAACCTAAGGGTAAGAAAAAACCCAACCTATTCAGTTTTAGATTCCATTTGTCAAATTGAAGGTTGGTTGATTCAAAGAATAAAATTATGTTCTAGACGTCTTACCTTGACCAAACCTAGTGGACGGGTTAAATCAGATACAAGTAAGGCGGGAATAATTTTTTGTTGTTTTGTTGGCTTTTTGTTTCTTGTTTTTTGTGTGTAAGAATCACAGTGACTCAGATAAGTCAGAATGATTTTTGCACAGTCAATTCGCGGAGTTCTTTTCAGTATCAGTACTAAGGAAGAAAGGTACTGATTTCAAGGTCAAAAGATTCAAGGACAAGGTCACTATGACTTAACCAAAAAATATGGTTTCGCACAAAATGTTACGTTCTAGACCATATACATTTACTAATTTGTGAATACCATCTAATTTCAGCAAGGAGAATGCCTAAAGATTTGTGGCTCAGAATGTCGAACGTAAAGGTCACATCACAGTGAATCAAGTAAGAAAATAAATGGTTTCAGTACAATCAGTTTATTAAAGACCACCTGTCCACGACCTTACATTCTGGATGGCTTACGCTTGGGATAAGAATGAAGCATTTGTTTCTGGGTGTCTTTGGACAAAGTAACTGTGATGGAATAAATGCAAATTTTCATTTAAAAAAAAACCCAACAAAAATGCCCAACCCAACAACTTTTATACAATGGCATCAAACTCAGAGCTTGGGTTTACTTACTGTTGAAAGAAAAAAAATAATTGCTGCTGGGCTAGACCGTTCAAAAGTCAAGACCACACGGGTCCAAATAATGAAAATTTTATTTCAATTGTAACTCTTATTTTATTTAATTCTCTTTCACCAAACATCATCAGTAGTTAGACTCTGGTAAATATGAAATCTTTGGGGTTTTTGTATATCCGCCATAAATTGGAGAATATAACGTATTCATGTCTTTTCGTCCGCCCGTCTGTTCTATGCCACATTCCCAGAAAATAACTTGAGTTCTATACCACCGACCGTTACCAAACATTATAAATGACTTGCACTTGGGCTGAAAGTACAAGCTCAACGATTTCAGGATTAAAAGGTTAAAGATGGAAGTCACCAGGGCCGGATTAAAGCTTTTGGGGGCCCTGGGCACAGCCATCATGGGGGCCCATAGCTATCGTGCCTTATCCATAGATGTGGTTACAATACTATTAACAACACTGCCTGTGAAATCAGTCAATAATATACTGGGCCCCTTGAGCCTCTTGGGCCCTGCCTGTGAAATCAAACGATAATATACGGGGCCCCTTGAGCCTTCGGGGCCCTGGGCACGTTGCCAACTTTGCCGTATGGATAATCCGGACCTGAAAGACACGATGACTGTTAAAACAAATATAGTTTTTACATATTAACATTAGTGACACGTCAGAGACCTAGAGCAAACTCTCTGGATTTGCTTACACAGGGTAATGAAGAAGTCTATCGATTTTGGGGTTAAAAGATCAGAGGTTAAAGTCACTGTTGCTGATAAATGAAAATTAGTTTATGCACAGCAGTATTATTTCGTGACCATATACCTTCACCAGTGTTTGTGGATGACTTAAACTTTACTTAAGAAAAAAGCCTATTTATTTGGGAGGCAGAAGTCCAAAGGTCAAAATCACTATGATTAAAAAGAAAAGAATGGGTTTTGCATAATAACTTTAGTATTAGAATACGTACCTCGAGAAGAATTTAAGGAGGGCTTGCACTTTAGGTATCGAAAATGCGTTTGATTTTTGAGTCAAAAGGTCAAAGGTCAAAGTTATTGTGACTCAAGGACAAATGGATTTTTTTTTTTTTGCAATAACGTTTGTTCTAGATAATGTTTCGTGACCACACTTTGGAAATGGCTTGCACATATTGTAGAAAAGAAACCTTTAGATGTTTTAGGTCGAAAGGTCAGAGGCCACGGTCATGGTAAGCCAGATAAGAATTTAATGGTGCCTGAACAGTAAGTTTGGTTCAGGACCACATAACTTCATTGAGACCCTTTGGTCAGTAACCACCAGCGTCAGTCATGCCTTACTAGTGTCTGCATAGAAGACTATTAAACACTGGTCAGGCGTGTATTGTAGTTTTGACGGTACTCTATGTGGGTTATAAGGTTAATGTCGCTTTCACTCAATAAACATGTCATGTAAGCCTGCAAGTGCCTACATATAACTAAAACACCGGGCACGTGTATACTGTACCATTTACGATACTTGTATTGCACTGTGAGAAAGGATTGATAGGAAGGGTAAAAATTACATCATATCCGCTTTTCTCTGACAAGTTCGTGTTTTACACTTTTACATGACAATATACGGCACAATTATGGCTAATGTGTACGATCATTCTTTCAGATTTGATGCGTATTTACCAGAACATCGATGGTGATGGATAACTCCGACGAGCTGAGGATAAAGATCGACGCTGTGTTTTCTCTGTCCAGCTCTTTAGATGATGAAATCGATAAAGATAAGGTAGATGTTTTCCCACGCGAGACATTCTCTAATGAAACAAATCCAATGGACAGCGGTGGACATGATGACCTTGACGAGAAAGACGTTAATGGACAGAACGATGGCTGTTTCATTGATGGTGAATCCAGTAATGAACCTGATTCGAGCCGGCCAAGTTTAAGGGACGACGATGGATATGATGAAGCTATTACAGGCATTGGTGGAAATGACGATGCATGTCCTGTTGCTGGAGCTGCCATCGGCGACAGTGGTCCAAATGAATCTGATAGTATGGATGATGCAGAAAACCAGAGAATTTTGGATGATAATAAAGTTCTTGATAATGAAACCACTGTCGGCGTGCAGGTTGAGGATACCCAGGATTCCAACGAAGAAGACTTAAATGATGGCCACGAGATTATTGCTGAGTGGACGGTTGATTCTGAGGAAGAAGAAACTCCTCTAAATGAAAGAGATAAAACTTTAACAGAAATTCTGAAGGATAATGCATTTAAATCCAATGAAAATCGACTTGAATCTCAGGAAAATGAAAGTAGTGGTCATTTAATTAGATCTTCTTCGAACGAACAAACTGATGCCAGAAGTCCAGAATTCATGGTTACTGATAATATGCTTCAGTCTTCAACAACAAGGGCCCAGAATAATTTTTCAGCATTGCATTTGAAACATGAAGATTCACGCACTGTTGAAAAAAATCGTTCTGAGCAGAAACATTATGGAACAGTTTCCAAAATTACAACCGAAGCTAAGATCAGTGATGAATGTAAACATTCCAAAGAGGCATTGTTATTTGTGGAGAAATTTTATGGGAAGAAGCCATCGATCGGAGGGAAGGAAACATTTCAGATGAGAAGTCTGCTTACGGGTAAGAGAGTAGATGTGTCCTATGCTGCGGAATTGCCACCAGAAAGAGAGGAATCCATTTTTACTGTGATCAAACCATGTTTTGTAGTGTTGAACAGAATGAACAAAAATGTATCTGACGGCGGGATCGAGCTCGCAACGATCCTAACCATGAGAAAGAGAAAGTCAAAATGTTCAAATTTTTGTAGAAAGCAGTTTTTGAATAGAAAATTTAAAACGTCTTATAGACCTAATACATGCAAAATGACTTGCATAAGAAAAGGCGGCTCCGTGATTTTGAAGTACAAAACTTCTAAGGCATTAGAATCTTCTGAGCATGCATGCAGTTTCAACGAAGATAAGTTTCCAAGGAAGAAGATTACAGAACAGAAGACTATACAGAATGAAACAAGCCAGGTTCCTGCAGAGGCAGATTCTCCACCCAAGATACGTTCGTCACGCAAACGGAAGCCAACCTCATTATTAGATGACAATTTCATTATCGGTGACATTACAGTGAAACGCAAGAAGTTTCCAGCTATTAAGGCGGAATCTGCAACAGACGCCGAATCCAATAAAGAGTCGGTAACGGATCAAGTCAGATGCAAGAAACATGAGGAAAAAAAGACTGCTGCAAGGAGTTGCAGCAAAGACATTCAGAAAGAGGCGGAGAATAAAGTGAAGAAAGAGGCAATGGTGCAAAGTTTGAGTAGTATAACGGCAGCTAAAGGAGACAAGAAACGGAAAAAGACGAAGTTTGAAATAGAGATTGACAACCCAGAAGCACCAGCCGCTGTTATGATATCGCATGGGGAGTCAGATAATTCTGACCGACGTCAAGACACACAAGACGACTTAACAGGAGAAAGCAAAATTCGAGAACTTCTTACTGGCATCGGACACAGGGCCGAAGACGTAAAGTTTTTGAATCTTGAAGGAGGTTTAATATGCGGCTTTGTTCCTTCTCCAGACGGAACTTCCATTTATGTGTCCAAACGAAAAAAGACAAAAACGCCAGCAGAACTTATTGCTTCTATTAAATTTAAACCCAACACAACTACAAAACTCACAAACACTGATATGACAAATTATTGTGCTCAGTTCGTTAAGACAATCCTTAGTCCAAAGGTTACTGGAAGGCCATTAACAGATGAAATGTACAAAACTCAAGCCAAATTAAAGGCCGCCTGTGTTTCCATAGCTGACGCTGATCCGGCGAAACCCAACAAAAACTTAGATCCAAAGGATACTGTACACTTGTTTATTCCTGATAGTCAACCTTCTGAATCTAGTGTGCAGTCAGATTTACAAAAAGCTGTCTCTAATGGCCATCATACGTATGCTCCCTCTGAACCTAAGCTTCGCAATGCATCGTCAGTAGTAAAGGTTGAGCCGGAAAATGTTTTGAGCAACATTTCGTCACAAACAAATGTTTCGTTTGGTAAAACGTCTACGGCTGTCCCATCTTCACAGCAGAATTACATTGTCTATACAACGAGATCTTCGACCATATCAACAGGAGCGCACAGCTTCAGTAAGGGTTCACTAATGTCAGTTCCTTCTACGGTCGCTAACAAACCTTCAGTGTCAGATACCACATCACTTCTAAGTGGAAATCTGCCTAGCTTAGCTTCCATGCTGAGAGATCCGAAATCAACGACTGTGTACACAGTACCTTCAAAAATAAAACCTCGTGTCCTCAAAAGTATATTATCATCAAATATAAACGAAAGGCATCAAAAAGTTTCTCAGAGCACACAATGTTATATTGTTCCATCAGATAAAAGGGTTAAAAGTCCACAGAAAGAATCGGATACTGTTTTCAAAGTGATAGATGATAAGACCGTCATCAAATATACAAAGTCAAAGGAAGATATAGAGGGTCAGCTTGGACAGTCTTCACAAAATGATGGTGACAGCAAAGAAAAGATAACATTTTCCGCTAATAAACCTGTTGCTGCCGTGAGGCCTATTGGAACTTGTCCATCAGAGAGTCCAACCGCAGTCGTTCAAGGAATTTCTGTAGCTATTGCTAGAAATGGATCAGAGGTGGAAAACATAGCGACAGAACCGAATGTAGCCAGTATACATGGTAATGTCGAGAATCGGAGAAGCTCTGTAAGTTATTTTGGTCAGACAGAACTCGTAACAGCTACCCGTACCAATCAATTAAAGGGATCAGAAATGCATGTCAGTAGTCAAGAAGGCGTATCAAACAATTTGACAGGAGAATCACTTTCTCAGCAACTTGCTGGCAATAACCAAATGTCAGGTACTATTTCAATGGGCTCTCTTGGGCCTGCAAAACAATTTGGAAGTGTGATTGCTGCAGTTTCAAAGGCAGAAGGTGTTTTTAAAGGTCCTGGAAAGAGGACATTTTATCTTTTGAATGTGGATGGTAAGAATGTATTAATTCCGTTGCAGGACAATATTGTACAGCCTCGAGCGTACGTTGTATCTGGCAATCTTTCTGCTGAGAAAGCCTCTGGTAAAGCGGAACTGATATTCAACTCGGTTGAATCAGAAACAACCATGTCTTCTACTGTCGAGAAGGAAGCAACATATGCACAGTCTTGCCTTGAGAAACAAAGTCTTCTTATCGCCGAAACATCAAATGGTGAAGTTGAAAAACATGCTGCAGAGTGTTTGAAGGTTGCGATGGGAGGATTACGTATCCTAAAGCCAAAGTTAGCCACCGGCAATTCCATTGTGAAGGATAAAGGAGATATCGATTCAGTGGGAACAGAGACACTATCAAAGAATTATTTGAAAACATCAACGGAAGGTGTAGCAAATGATCAGGTCGATCTGAATATTGTGGATACACGTGAAGACACAGAGGGGTCGAAGAAAGAAAGCACAGGAAAGAAAAGTGAGAATGAGAAGTCAAGTGAGAGTGAGGTGATGACAGCTGTTTCTGAATCCGTTGTTCCATTGACCCGAGAAGAGCGGTTGAAACAGTTAAGAGAAAAACTACGCCAACAACAGGAAGCACTGGAACAGTTACGCAAGCAACGAATGGTATCTGCCATTGATACGCAGAGCTAACGATTTCTAAATGATTTTGTTTCGTTTATTATGCTACGATACGAACTTATTGTGTCCTTTTGTCCAGTTAACTTTTATCTGCAAGCGGCATTGTCGTGGCCATTGTAATTTTAGTTTCCTCAGCCTGTCAAAAAAATATACAGAGAGTTTGTTCCATAGCACTGGTCTTGGATCCCCGAAATTGAGTAAACAGAATTCAAACTCGAGTGCAAAGCCACCCAAAATCGGACATTTGACTTTCTGAGAATAGAATTAGAATAACAGAACTTTAGATATCTTGACGACTCCATTTTCTCTCATTGCTTGTTGAGCTTCAACGATACAAGTAAACGCCATGTATCTATTATTTTTGGATAAGCTTTTTAGCCCGAAGTTGAGTTTTGTGCCCAGATGTTTCGGGAACACAGGACCACGTCTGATTATCCGGTATGGCTGTTGGAAAACGCATTGAAGTTTGTTGCAAGTTCATGTCCTAATACGGCACAAATTTAGTGAAGTAAATAGAAAGATCTTTCCTTATGGATATTTTGCAACTAAAGCACATCACTCGCATATTTCCTATATGTCGATACGATTGGACCATTTTAGTTGATGGAGCGCATCGGCACTCTGCCACTCCGGACTTATTACTGACATATTTCATTCGTAAGAATTAAATATATCACGAACATTCAACAATTTTTATTATGGTGTTAAGATCTTTTACAGCGATTTGCGCTTTAAAAGGATTTGTACCTATGATTATTTCTACACTATGCTTAAGTTGTAGCAGTATTTGTCAAGGTTGACTTTTGGTACTCATTTGTATATATCTTTTACTCTTGGATTTCTTTTAAGAAATTTAATTGTTTTGAAATACCTAACCCACCTCCGCCCTCAGTGGGCTAGGGTATGTAGTATGAGAGCTATTTACCTTCCAGCTGGGAGGCTATTTTTCTTGCCCGGGGCTGTATCCCCTGATGATATTCCAGCTATTATGGTTTTGATCTTTTCTTTTTTTTTTGTAAGGGTGGGATTAATTTCAAAACGTTGAATTTGAATGTTTAGACTGTTTCTTTCCACTTTTTGCCTTTTAGTTTTGTTTTATGTGCTTCTTTTGATACCTAGCCTTAGTCCGGACATGATAGCCAGGATTGTGCTGATGTGCCGTTAAGTCCTATACATACATACTTATATACAAACATACATACATACATATATACATGTTTCATGTCAGCGTACAAGAGTTTATTTCTTACATTTTTCTTAGACTTGAAGTTCTGCTCCGTGTACGTTAATGGAAAGAAATAAACGTATGCAGAAAGTCCTGTATTTTTTGCAAGTTAGAAACTTTATTATCAGGAAAATATTAATCGTCTGTGTTTGTAGTAAGTAGTTTTCAGGCAGCGTCTGTTTTAGCCGTCATATCTGTACAGACAGAAAGAGTAAGCATCATAAACATTAGAGTCAAATATATTCCAATAAATTGAGTGTAAAATATAAACGGCACCAACATTTATGAAAGTCACACTTAATGCACCCATGTCCAGTGAATGGAGATGCTTATATATATATATATATATATATATATATATATATATATATATATATATATATATATATATATATATATAACGAGATAATCAGATTTATGAGTTTAAATTCTATACAAGTGGGTAAAATACTTCGCTTGACGCGAATATACTCAATGCACCGATTTTATTTACATGTATTTGTAAAAGAATATGGATCATTCTAGTTAGTTGTTTGTCAGTCTTTTGAGGATGAAACATTTCATCTAATTCATTTCATTCATTTAAAAGGGCTGTTTTAAAAGCTGTGGTATACAAATGAAATTTAAAAAAAAAAACAAAACAAGAAAAAAAACAACACATTTTACGACAGTGATAAAGAATGGCCGCTTCAAAACCAGAAGAGGGAAGGACTTTTACTTTTGTGCATCATATTGTCGTCAGCGGCAAAAGTTGTTGAACGACGATCAAAGCAACAGCGAGCAGAAAACCACGAAAAACACCACCATGTATTTTAGGTCTAAAAAACCCCATTAAGAATCATTGACACTCTTATTTAAACCATTTCTGTCACTAGCAGACATACACACACAGCTATATGATCAGTAGATAGTATTAATTGGCGTATGCAAAGGAAACAACACAACCTTTCTCCTAAGCCTAGGTCCTTATTTATGATAATATTATTACACAGTGTTATTGCAGTTGTCGCCTTCATCTGCCTCTACATAGGTGATAACAATCTGTGCCACTAAATGAGCTTTACTTCTCATCATACGCCTTTATTACATGGTGACAAAGTTTTTCTGTGCACGATAGTTTTATTAATGAATACAGAAAGTGCTATCCTAGGCATATTTTTAAGTCGATGACCAAATCGACTTCTGTTTCTCCCTCCCTCCCCCGAAAAATAGCACAGGCTTTGTACCACTCACCAACTATAAACTGAACCTGAAATATCAAAAATAAACATTATAACTGAGAAAAAAAGGACGTACCAACGTGTGGGTATAGAAATAACCCCCCCCCCCCTTCCCGAAGTCAAAGAGGTGTGTACATGATGCGTTCTCGGAATAATTGACTCTGAAGATATGTATTGATCTTTCAAGTGTAGTGGCCTTAAAATTATTTTAGGATCAAGAAAATTATTTTAAATTCAGGTCGAAATGTTGTGCATATTGAAAATCAATTCCTTGTCGCGCAACTGTTTTGCAGATGAAAGCAAGGGTAATTCATCTTACTACAATGTAGAAGTCTTTCATTTCACAATATTTTCCTCTCTCTCTCTCTCTCTCTCTCTCTCTCTCTCTCTCTCTCTCTCTTTCTTACACACACACACACACACACACATTTATTTGTTCCGCAGTTTCGGCGTGATAAGGGTTATCTATTTCTAAAAGGATGTTTAAAATGTTCAGTGTGTGTGAAGTTTAACGAATGCTTTGATCATGCTTAAGTTTGTATTTTCAAATAATACATTCCTTTCAGTTTCATGATTATATGTTGTCAAATAAATAACATTTAATACACGTTTGACATTATTGCTTATTTCTTTTCATCGATTACAACGTAACTGTTGTTCTGACTGGTTAAGTTCATGCTGTCTCCGGGTTTTTCATTGGAAAGGCTTTGTCGATTTAATTTTCAGTTCCATACCAGCGCATATGATGGGTCAGTTTCCTCTCATTTCTAAGTGGAAAAAATGTAGTAGTAGAATGAAGAGTTTTCTTAAATATTTTAGTTCCTCAGTTAGATCAAAAAAAAATTTTGGTTTGCAACAAAGAATTTGTTAATATTATGTTTGTATACCTTTAACAAACCGTTCGTGTCATAGGCATGACGTCATCAAGAGTGTCGATGAGATCAATAATGTGGGGTTAATACAGTTCTTTATATGTATCAAAGTAGCATAGGAAAATTACACGAGAGAATCAGAATTCTGCGTCTGACACGAGACTAGTTTTGTCTCGTGATTGATGCAAAATTGTGATCTATCCAGTGGAATTTTCTGATCCAGAATAGATACGTGATTAACGATTATTTTTCTCACAATCCAGAGGGAAGGATTGGGAATACTGATATAAATAAAAATAGCAAAACATCAAATTAAAATTTCCTCATCATGAGTACAAAATGTTGGGTTCACACTGAACTGAAATTCAGTATAAATTTGAAACTGCATTGAAACACATTGCAGTGTTAAGAAAGACAGAGGAGGTAGTATAGGTAATGGTAATACGACTTTTGTACTAAAGATAATTTTTGCATTGATGCAAATGTGAACAAACCAATAAAAGAAAGTCCACTCTTATCCCTAAGATTAATTGAGACTGACAAAAATAATGATATAGTTCTCCATTAAACTTTAAATAAAATAGAAGAATTAGAAAACAAATAAACCAAAAAAAAAAACCGAATAAAAAACAATTACAACAAAGGCTATTTCAAATGAAGAATCGATTGCCAAGCACGTACATTTGTGTAACGTAGCTTTAATTTTTTTTCAGTTATATCGCTACGATGTCTTCAGTGTGGCAGTTTATAGTAATGTTTAGCACTGCGACATCATGCTGCAGATATTTAGCAACATGTCCCACCCTGTCACATTATCATGTTACCAGGCCGACCAGTCATAACACTAACTCTTAATGCTGAGTGTCAGGTGAGGCAGCTGCTAGTACCATTTTTAAAGGTCTTTGGTATGACTTGGCCGAGTTTCGAATCCGCGACCTCCCGCATCCGAGGCGGACGCTCGAAACACTTGGGCCACTTATGCTCAGCATTGTACATGTAATTTGGTCGATCAATGGAAAACGTCTTGGCTGGACACACTAACTTCAACCACTGCACGTTTTATGATGTTAATATATTTACAGTTTGTTATGTAGATACTAGTGTTGCAATTACTGTTTATCTTGGGGCCCCGAGTGGCCGAGTGGTCTAAAGCGCTCTCCGTTACGGATCACTGCCATCTCACCTCTGTCTGCGTGGGTTCGAATCTAGGATTCGGCCAATGTGGATATGTGAGAAAGCTTGCCAGTAGCTTCTCGTGGGTCGGTGGTTCTTTCCGGGGATTTCCCGGTTTCTTCCTCCACCATTAATACTGGCCGCCATGTATAGCCTATCGTGTGCTGAAAATGGCGTTAAGCCCCACATCAACAACAACAACAACAACAACTGTTTATCTTAATTACTGTGAATTAATGCCCAGATGACCATGAAAATCAGAGATTTTTATCCGTTAATGTGACCTATGTTGGTAGTTCGTAGTACAAGAGCGCTGTTTTTCGGAAAGCAGGATCTCACCTATGAATACGAGAAAGGTGTAACGAGCACAAGTTTCTCACATAGACAAATAGCAGCAGAGAGGGTGGACAGACCATCTTTGTAGAGACCTTACTTACGAAAAATAAAGGTTCCTACAAAGGCTGAAAACAAAGGTCAATAACGTCAAACCAAAGCCGCTAACCGAATACATTTCGTTGTTGTGGAGACCGCGTTAACGAAATCTTAAGGTTAGTTCATGCTGTTACTCGTTCGTTGACGTGTACTTTTCCATCGCGTTGCGACTCGTTTACGTCTAGGTCACGTACGCGTGGTCGCACCCTCTCTGCTGCTGTAATTATTATTTCTGAATAGCAACAAGAGAGGTTCACTCCACAAAGGTTTTAAGTGAGAAAAGAACATAACCGACACATTCTTTCAGCGGAAGGTAAACCCTCTATTTACTTTACACTGTATCGATGCCGCAGTTAAAGAAGAATTTTTAATTTCTCTATATACTTTAAACTAAATTTTATAAATTTCAAAATTATTTTTTACATAATTTATATACTTTGGACTAATGCCAAAGGTTTTTTTATTATTAACAACCGAACAAGAAAACGAGATAAGAAACGATTATAAAAAAAAATGTCAACGTTGCATTGTCAGTCCAAATACGGTATTGGATTTCAACGTTTGATGCGGATCGCAGAAAATAAAAAAAAGAACCACAAAAAGTGAGGTATCTAGAATCCGAGCAACAATAGAATCCGAACAACAATCAGAATCAGAAATACCTAATATTCCAATAAAAGAAAATTATACAAAGATATGATACTACACGATCAAAATCTGAAAAACATTACAACAACTTAATAAAAAAAAAAATAAAAAACACCAGCGATAAATCTGTCGCAAATTTTAAACATAACCTGACGGACGACCCTAAATTCATGAACACCATTTATCGCACATACGGAATTTTAAAACCTCTTTCGTTGTTGCTTGATGTTGATGTCGAATAGATCTCATCAATACCTCTACGATACCTCGACCTAGGATCATGTAAATTTATTGTGATAAATCCGTGTGGGGTAGCTTGTGCTTCTGAGAAGAAATTTCTGAATTTAATCATGTCCATATCTCTGAATACCAAGTTTGATGAATATTTCGCAGCGTATGTGTATCAACTCCATTAAACACAACTAAAATATTACAGTTGTCTCTGATCACTTTAGGTATTTGTGTATAACGCTGGGTAACATAAATCACGTCTGTGTTTTTATGTCTGCCTCTGGAAAATATCTGGGCAGGATTTGATTGTTTATCCAGCATCACATCATCGTATACTACAAGATTGTTAATAAGTCCATCCAGGTCGTCTATGGATGGGGCTTCATCAATATCGGTAATAAAATCAATAATATTGTCGCCGTTTTCATTAAACGACTTTGCATTTTCATTAAAATCTTTAAGTACTTCATAGCATCGCTGATCATCCACTGATGGAGCTACTAAATACAACCTATCCCACGTGAGCCATCTCATTATCAAATTAAGCAATAATTGCGTCTTACCACTTCCAGATGGACCTATTATAATTGCTCTAATTGAATTTGGCAATGCTGGGTGATGCTTGACTGGCTCTTGTTTTCGTGTCGCCGAAAAGTCAATTATATCCATATGGTAAATAATATGAATCTATATTGTGTTCGATGCAAGGCACACACCCCCACCCTTGAATTAACAACAACAATAACAAAAAATAAAAGGCGTGCACTGACAGGTAAGTGTGAAAAATGTGGCACAAAAAAATACAAATTTATTTCGTGTAGCACAAAGACATGCGGTGATATTGCCGCGTCGTTGGGAAAATTACTAGGGGCTCCGTGGGCAAAGTATCCCGGAGAAAAACATCTACCGGATACAATTATTGTGGTCCTGGGACTCGACTTGATATCCGACTCGATAACCAAGACCAACCAAAACCAGGAGAATATCTAATAAACGCAATTGATCAAGCGTGTCATGTTCATGATGTTGCGTATAAAAGCAAGGATTTACAACAATGACATCTCGCAGATGTGAAATTGATTCGTGCGTTAAATTCTATACCTGATAAATCTCTCAGAGAGAAACTTGCTAGTTTTCTAGTGAAATTGCTATGAAGGGCAAACTAATGCTAGGGGCTGGTAATTAATTATATAACTATTATAATGGAATATGTTTATTATAGCCCAAGAGGATACTGGAAAGGTAAAGCAGCAATTGGTAAACTTGCTGAAGTAGCAAAAGTCTCACGTGCTGTTGCTGCAGCGTGGTTAGCACGACAGGCAATATGGAAAATCCGTCTACGTCCACCTAAAAAAATTCAACACGCGCATTTTAATGTCAACGTTCCCAATGAAGTTCATCGAGCAGATATTTTGTTTTTACCACACGATACTATTAAAACACGTGGACGTCATCGATCCGCTAGCGGATCACGCACATACAAATACGCGTTAACTGTCGTTGACGTTGCGAGTAGATATAAAGAAGCAGAGCCGCTATCAACTAAAACAGCATCTGAAGTTACATTTGCGTTTGAACGAATTTATCAACGAGGACCGAGACCACAAGGTGGTCTACGATGGCCACAACTATTAGAGGTTGATCGTGGTAAAGAATTTCTTGGTACAGTGTCATCGCTGATGAAGAAACATAATGTCAAAATCAGACGAGTACACACCGCAATTCATCGTGATCAGGCAATAGTTGAAAGATTTAATCGAACACTTGCTTAGAGATTATTTGGATATCAGTATACGAAGGAAATAATTCAGGCAGATACGAGATCTCGTGAATGGGTTGCAAGATTGCCAAGTGTGATAGCTGCGTTAAATAAAGAAATTACTCGTGCAACTTCTATGAAACCTATTAATGCAATTACAAAGAAACATATATCCCGTAGCGATGGCTACGGACAACGACGTGACTTTTTAAAACAACCAGTGTTAGGTAATGTGACTGACATATTTATATGAACCCGGTGAACTTGAAGGGGGTAAAAAAAGAGCAACTGATCCTATCTGGAGTGTGACTACACATGAAATTTCTAGCGTGGTTAGATCCACAGGTAGACCTGCAATCTACAGACTGGATTCGAATGCTCCTCAGCGTGGATTTGTACGTGAACAGTTACAAGTAATTCCCACGGATACACAATTACCACCGCGTTCACTTGTATAAACTGGCACCAGGGCGTCCAGCGCCCCTACGTCGATTACATTCAAGACAGGTCTGCATCACATTCTCGTGTGTGTGACCAATACTACTATTAATTCTGTCTACGGTGAACTGTCTTGGATTATTACTCGAATACTCCCATATCATATTACAGTTACAACTTGCACAATGATTATTCTGTCATTGTTTTAGTGTCATAATTAATTCAACATCGATATCAAAGTTGCGATTATATTTTTGCCACATTATAACCAAATAGTTTTTTTTATTACGCCGTTTTCGTCGCCGGCAGTTTGATTATTATTTTCTGTAGCGTTCACAATAAACCTGTGCATTTGAGATATTCTTCTGACTCGAGACTCTGCGAGATAAACTAAATTTGACCATTCAATTCTATCATCGACAATCCAGATATTTGTGTCAGCGATAGTTAGTCCTTGTGACGAATGAATCGTTATAGCGTATCTTAACGTCCACGGAGTTTTATCCATGATCAACACGCTCTCAACAACATCAACATCAACCAAAACAATATCATTTAATACAAGATTTTGTTTTTCATTTGTTTCTGGAATCTCAACATCAACATTCTGTCGTCGAGTATCCGCTGGGCGATAACACAATGGTACAGGTAGATTTGAAAATTTATGTAACAAAAACAATTTCTCTTGCAATTCATCACGAACTATTTTTCTACTCGCAACTATTAAATCATTTGGTCTCCATAAATTCCAAAAATCATTTATAGGAGTTTCTGGAATTACTTTACGCGCTATCTCACATTGTATTCTATCTGGCTGCAGTCTGATTAATCTTTTAAATTCTTTCAGGGTATCATCAATAGCTCTATGATGATCAGTTATCTCATAATAATCCACATACGTTTTTAACCACTCGTGCGGAGACTGCCCAACGAAAGGTGGTGGTTGACCATGATCGCCGAACATTATCACAGCAGTATTCGCTGTCAGTAACCAGTCAAGAAATATTTTTAATGTTTCCAGCGACACCGTACAAATTTCATCCCAGACGATAATCCGGGGTATATATTTTTCACCCGTCCGCGATGGTGTCCACGTATCTCCGCACCATCTGAAGAAACTATGATAAGTTTGAGATTTTACTCCTGGTTGTCTTATTTCTCTGGCTAGTCTAGGTGTAGGTGTCAGCACCATCATGTCAACGGAGTTCGTCAAATCCGTAACATCGTTACGGCGAAATAATTCAATGGCACGTGTTGTTTTTCCAGAACCTCCAGGTCCATTGAGATAATCGGTTTTATGTCTGGCCACAGGATCAAGCACAGATGGTGCTGTCGATGCTAATATTTGATTGTCCGTGATACAATCACGGCGGTAATATGTCTCCGCGATTTCAACGTCTGCATATTCGGAATAGTCAAGTATATTTTCTTGTTTTATTCTCCATGATCCGCATTCACAATTACCGAGTAGCGGCTTTAGCAAATCTAAATATTTTTTATTTATATAAAATGAATCCGTGGCAACTCTAACCGCGTAACGAGGGAACCTGCATATCATCGATAATAAATTTATGGAAACCTAAGCGAGCATAGAAGATCTTAAATGAGTAAACTGCGGTGACTCACCATCAGTATAACTCACGATTGTACCTAATTTAGACCCGTCTGATAAATAAGGATTACACTGACTCACAAATGTGTTTTTTTCTGTTGTATCAGCAATTATAAAATCGAGTTCAGCATCATCCATAATTAATCTTCTACACGCTCGTTTATGATCATATGATCTTCCTTGAGTAAACTTACCAATTATTTTCCAACCGAGATCTTTCGCTGCTTTCTCATTATTTTCTTTTCTGAATTTAGACACATTACTGATAATTTTATTTATTTCTTCTTCGGGAAGGTCAGGAAATTATTCCATGACATCGCTTTCTAAATCAAACTCGTCTGGTTGTGGTAACCAAACTTGTTTCTGCGAATGATACGATATAATGGCTTAGTTCACGCTCAACGACGTTAATATCCCGGCATCAAGCATGTACCGTAACAATACTATCGGAGCCCAATGTTTTTCTGAAAAATGTCTTCCAAACCAAACATAAATAATCGGATGCAGATCATCGCAAAACTCGAATGACTCTATACAAACAAATCCAGTTAAGTCAAAATTTGGTAAGAGTCCGTTTATCGCAACTCTGGTCATCTCGTGTGTGGGATGTCCAAATCGCTTAAAGTATTCAGAACATTCTCCGTATCCGAGAAAACTTCCAGGATAACACGCTACCATATCAACCGATATAATATCGCTATAATCGTATTTAGTATTCCACAATCCGCCATGTTCGTATTCGACACAACTGTGCTGAATATCCTCAAGAAATTCTAATCGTGTCGGTGACCATGGATTTTTCTCCTGAGCAGCGTGGGCAGCAACCGATGGCGGTGAAACAATTATTTAGTAATTGTTCAACCTTAACATCGTCAAGGGTATATTTCCGAGCGATATTTTTCATTTTATCGTGGAGTGATTTTTCACGATAAATTTCACCGTTAGGTCGTACAAACTGATCGTAGTTTACGGATTCTGAACTTCTAGATAACCACATGGGTACAGGGTCACTCTTACTAATATCATTAACGTCAAATATATAATCGCTGTAAAATTTAACTGTTTGTTCTCGTGGAAATATTGTTACCGCGGACGTCCATGCGTGTGCGTTCCTCTTGATGTATATTTCGAAGCATACAAAATCTCTCCGGTTAGTGTTTTTACTGTTATTGGAAATTTTAATTTCTTTTCTAGTTTAGCAACGTCGCTGATAGATGCTCCGGTATCTTTGACTGTTTCCGCCCACGCATTAATTTTTTTTACGTCTTAGATCAGTTAAACCGCTTCCGCGTACCGCTTTTGAGAAATGTTCCATAACTAGCTCAGCTACGCAGTTTAGCGAAGTCACGGACGAAATCAACAACAAAGTTGTTGAGGAAAATTTAATTGGTTTGAGATCATCGACGCTAGGCTTATCATTTAACAGATATATCGCATAAACAAGTGCAGTTACAGGATACGCTCGTTCATAATACGATTTATCAATACCAGTCAATGTTCCTGGTTTGGATTTTTTATTTAGCGTAACAGTATTACTTCCAATATAAAGCCGTACAGGGTCACGTTTATCACGGATAATCCAAGTGTTGTCATCTGTCTGCACTATAAATTTTATCAGAATATTATATCGCTGATTATCAAAGTAGTTGATAATATTTCTTCCTCGTTCGTCATGCATTCTAGTATCGACAACACCTTTGATCCTGAATGTTGACCACACGTGAGCCGCACCATCGTTGCGAAATTCTTCCTTGGCTTCACGGATACGATCAGTTATATCGCTATTTATCAAAGCTAGATCTTGCATCGAAAAATTTAAAGTTAGATTTTCCGATGACTTAGTTACTGAGTGTGTCAAGATCGAATCTTGCTCTGGAAGGTTCAATTGCGGATAATCTCTCAAATTCTTCCATGCTATAATTAAGACAAAATATATGTTTAATTAAACTTTAATTATATATATAATGATACAAGCAAATAACAAATTCAAGTGGTTAATGATAGGATTTACTCTTCCTTGTAATCGATCTTGCGTAAATGAATTCTGTAGTCGTCACATGCAAAGTTTTCGCCGAGTTAGTATAGGACCGAAACCTTGTTTACAATGTGGTGTTGGGGTCAGAGGAGAAACACGGTTATGTATGCGTTGCGGTGGTAAAAGATACAGAGAACTACGACGATATTATGTTAAGAGATATAATATTGAATTCCCGTTAAAGACCGCAGAAGACTCTCTCGCCAGGTTTGAAAATATTTAGACAAACATTATATATAAATGGAGCAAAATGAATTTGTGAAGCATCCCATTATAAGAATTATGAAGCGTCTCGTGATGGTGTCATCATACACTGTCAACGGAAAAAAACCAGTCGGTTCTGACAATGGTATTGGTTATCTTTCTTTTCGTGTTGGAAAAAATATATTACTCCCATAGGTTCGTGTTCGAGTGTTTTCATGGGGTCATCAAAGACGGACTTGTGATCGATCACATTAATTCAAACCCGAAAGATAATTCTTTGAATAATTTGCGTGTTGTTACACAAAGTCAGAATTGTACGTCAGGTAATACTGGCGTTAATTTTAAGACTCCTAGGTCGGTTATATCCAAGGATACAGAGACAGATGAAGAAATAATTTTATAATCAATGACTGCGACTGGTAAATATGTTGACATTGTCTCACCTTCCGTACTTTTTGTTGCGAATGGTTTAAGAAGATCGGCATTTTCGAGGAAATTCAAACAGAAGATCAAATTTCGGTATATATAACTCCGTCAAAGTTTCCCGCGTTGACAACCAAACGTTATTCAGAAATATAAATATAAACTCAGAAATATATTTTGTATTAACTCAGAAATATATTTTTATTTAAACAAATATTTATCATATAATGAATCATGAAAATATTAATGCTATTATTGTCACTGTTAAGCAATTACAACATGACGGTATAAAAATATCTGACGAACTTGATCCTGAAAAAATTGAGTGATTTTGAATCATTACAATCTCGGAAAGCAGAAAATAGGTATACGCTGCCCTCCGATTATAGATTCATAAAGTTGATCCAGCAGGCGATGTTACAATCTTTGGCAGCAATCGCAGACACACAGGTGAAATTATTTGTTCGTCTTTCACGTTCAATCAAAAATGTTAGGTCAGAGTTATCTCACGAATATGAAACGAAAAGACTTGTACACGTTCGCGTAAAACAGCTGAGAGATATTATGTCCGTGACGACGGAGTTACCAGCGAAAGATAACGACGAGTGTAATAGTGTAGTCACGGACGTTGTCACCAGTGACAACGAAACCAATAGTGTAGTTACAGACGTGGTGCCAGCTAAATGATCCACTATCACCGGGGTAAAAAAAAATATTTTGTCCTTGACTGTCAAGGGGGACATTTTTTTGCTTGGTGTTTTCGTAAAGTTTCATGTTAAATTTCGTGTTTCGAAGTTCAAATTTTTGGTAATTTTTTATTAAAACGTGTTTAGTGTATTCAGTATCAAAAAATACTTGATTCATATGCTGAATTAATTCTATGATATTTTTAAAAAATATCATCGCTGTAATATTGTATTAAATCAGTAATTAAATTTTTAATGTTGGTAAATATTCGGTCGAATTCGATTTTTATATTCAATAATGTAATAAGTTGAATTCTAAGGGCTATGTAATTAAAAGATCCCAATCTCAGATCGGGAATTGTTTCTTGTCCATCAGTAAAAAATTTAGTTACAAGTCTTCCCCATGGATGATCATCTCGATAACTCGGAGTTTTGATAAATTTTTTCTCCGTTGTGAGAAACTCTTCAAGACGTGGTTGATGTCGAATTACCTCTGATACCACCGTGGAATTTCTGGCCATCCTAGCACCGTTCTGATCAAAGATTGATAAATATCTACGGCGTAATAGGGTGAAAGAATTTCTATCGCAGATGATAACGTTGGTTCATGGACGGTAATGGCTATCTTTGATTCTTTTCCTGTAATGGATTTAATTCTACGTTGGAATTCATCATTGATCTGTTCTATTTGATAACTTACCTTTGGAATACTGACTACTTGCCAATCAGGAGTTCCATCGGGTTTATTTTTATTTGCAAATACTAATGAATTATTTGGTTGTAGTCCACTAAATGATTTTGACCTAATATTTGGCCAACTATAATAAACCCGTAATTGCGCTAATGCTATTTCGCTTGCTGGTATTGCAGTTGGAAAATTAATACTGAACTCAGGATTAGTTGAACTCGCTGATATTGTGGTTCTTACCGGGGTAGTATTAGTGACGATTTACTGTAGTAATTCCAATGACGTCATTATTATACTATTATTATTCTAAATTCCTGATTTTTTTTACGGTCGTCAAATACTTCATTGTACATCTTTATTATAATATTGAATTCTTCATCGGATATTATTCCATTGTTGACCGACGAAGAAATCATCGACGATAATTTGAATATGCTACAGTTGCAGTATGAAATTTCATCGTGTACTCGTTTAATTTTTCATTTGTGCACGTATTTATCTTCTTTGCAATAATATTAAAAATACCCGCGATAGTTGTTGCGGATGAAACGATAATTGTTACAACGATCGGCGTTGTCATCGTGAACGCTGATAATGCTACGCAGGTTTCAGCAACAATCGCGGAAGCCGAATAAACAATGATATCAACGACAACCGCATGTCTACGATATTTCTCTATTTTTGCTGTATAATCATCGATGATGGTTTTTAGTTTATTTTGACATATTTTTACTTGATCGTATCTGTATCGCTGAACATCGATCATTATACTGTATTAAGTAATTAATTGAGGTGTTTCAGCTACAAATTCCAGACACCACCAGTACGACGCTGTGGTTATTTTTTTATCGGATGGTTCCAATATAAACGTTTCTTCGGTATCTTTAATATAACGGATACAGTCCCAGAAAAATTATCTGTTGAATGACGCCATGGAAATGTAGTAAATATCCTAAATTTTGCAGAAATAAATACTGACAGCCTGTGCACGCCGGTGACCTCCGCGGTATGTTGATAGTGTTATTTTGCGATGTCCATGTTGATGATCCTGATGACACCGTGTATACTATATTGTTGATCATCGACGATTTCGTCGTTGCGTGAGGAAGTTTAACGAGATTAGTTTTATTGATGATATTAGGAATTCCACTGACAATATCGTTGAGTTTTGTGTTAACGTCTGCGAGTTTAATATCAATGGTTGGTGGACTTCCAAAATATTCATTAGTGGTTTTGTTTACGTTTCTGCGAAAATTCATAAACAGTTGTACATGATTAAAAAATTCAGTTCTAAATGCGGTTATTCCATCATTGATCGTCGACATATTATTTTGTTGCAGCGTCGAGATTATCCGTTGGTTCTCCTACATTAATAATTTTGTTGTTGTTCATGTTAATGACGCCGTTCATTATATCGCCGATTTTTAACACTCGTTCACTTATGCTATCTCGGATCGACGACGGAGTAACAACATTAGGAACAAGTTTGCCCTCTTTGTCGTATATAGCAATAGACCTCGCGATAATCGATTACGAATAATAATATCGTTGATTGAAATATTACTCGTCTTCAATTTTCCTTCACGGTCTTGAAATACAACAATTTCGTTTGGATCAACGTTGGCAAGATTGAGCAGGTCAGATAATTCATCATTTATCTGCCTTGTTACTCGCTTGAGTAAATCTTCACTTGGTGTTTGTTGAGGTTTGGTTTTAGTTGATCTTCCGTAAATATCTTCCATTATATGACTAGCGATTATTTAAAACAGAACTCGTGTATTCGTGTACAACCTAATTGGGGGGGGGGGGGTTCGCTGATCTTGATACAGCATCAAGTACTGCTAGTGATTCACGGCCACATATCGACGGGTCGGTTATTTTTTGTGTAAGTAGCGTTGAATACCAGACTGAAATATCTTGTCCGTCGATATATTTTAAAAATTCTTTTGGTGGCGCCAACCCATACGAATCAAAATAAATAATTCCACGTGGATCAATTGCGTAAGCAACCCAGTGAGTGCCACGGCCGGAGTTTTTATCGAGGTTGATTATCCCGGTTTCAACGTTGTTTGGTTTGTGTGGTAATTGATCACGCATAAAAACACCTCTGAAATTTTTTATATTTAATCGCGTACCAGCATCGAGTAAATCAAAATTAGACAACGGAAAAATCAACGAGTCCCTGGAATTCTTAATCTTTTCCCGTATCGAGACCCTGGAAGTCTCAGACCCTGTCCTTTTTTATTCCTTTTTCATGTTGCTTTCTTTAATGCCATTCCAGCATCTGTCCCAACTGCACCTAATGCTGTAGCTTTTGCAACATCTGGAGCGGCAGCAGCTATCAACGCTAGGATAGCTGCAAGAAGTGGAAATATACCACCGGTCTTAACGATGTCGCTGATGGCACCCGCAGAAGGATCCACCCGTATACCCTTTTTTGATTGTTTGGCTTTATCGAAATGTTTATGTTGACGATCCGTCAACGATAATTTATTTTGACCACCTGCGATTTGTTCTTGTTTTATTGATATTTTTGTTCCATATCGCTTTGCTGATGCTGACTGAAGTTTTTTGATCTGAACGTGATGATATGACATTTATGATATATTTCCGACTTCTAAACTAACGCTTGCATATTTTCTACTGGAGCATCAACGACTCTCATGCTACCACCAACACCTTCAAGTAGCATTGTTTTATCGTGGAGTATAACGACGATTGCTCTGTAATTAGCAATAGCTCTTCGCGTCACACGAGCTCGAAAATATGTCGACGCACTGTATAAACAAATCCAAGTGTTCCAGCGATAAGTAATAGATCGGATACAACGTCGTAAACTCCCGCTGAGATATTTGTAAACCAGTATCAACATTTTGATCACGTCCCATGAACGTCAGCAGACGATGATACGCACGTGCAACACTGTTTTGTTCAAAATTTAACAAAATATCCTCGGCTGGTTCTTGATGTCCATTTATCCTCAAGAAACCTCAGTAACCCCGAGTTTATCAAATATCATAATACTTCGTATTTGTGAGTTTACTCGCGTAACATCTTGAAATGCAATAAATATATGTCGCGGTGCAGAGACACCTCGCTGTGATGCTATTTGCCATGTAAATAAACCATTAATGTTACTCTGGATAGAATCCGTGGTCATTGTTAAACATGATAGCGTCGGCTTACCGCCGCTGTCCATAAAAGAAAGTAACCTTTGTTCTTCGATTTACGACGGTGTCATTGTTGGCATCCACAATGAAAGTTTTGTCCGTGTAACTTTACCATGAAGTTCCGCGGTCGAAGCTGGATTAGCTCCTTCAGTGTGCCATATTGCATCATCGTCGGTATTTTTTCGTACGAGTACAATTGTGTGCTTGGCTCCAAAAATAACCTTAATGACACCTCTACAAAATCCAAAGATGTGTGACAGTGGAATCGCACATGATAATCTTTCATCGTCGCCCAACATTGCTCGACGTGACGCAAATCCCAAGTTGAAATTTTCATTCATTGATACAACTGTGTCCTCAGCTGCATTTAATGTTACATTTCTGTTTTCTGGATGATCAGTTGTGTCTTTGACAAACATCATTGATGGACCAGCAGATCTTGAGTAATCATCGCTATATCTTGCAAGACCAAGTATTGTTGTGGCAACGTCAATGTCGTTATGACAAACCTCTTCCACGTTCGTCAGGTACACGCGCGTCATAAGAATAATGCTGATAATTTCGTACCGATTCATCCTTGAGAACTGGTGAGTCCATGTCGAATGCGGGATCAGATATGCGTTTGAAATATTTATGTTATTGGCTATCGTTTAACACGAAAACCACTTCCTGCTACCAGACTAGCGGTTATATTTTTTCTTTTTCACCAGCCAATGACGCTAATTTTTGATTTGCGGCTTGATTTATTATTTTACTAACGTTTGCACGCATCATTTCAGTGCTGGGTAATTTTACTGGTGGGGGTCGGACTATTTGTGGTCTGCGTATTAATCGTAATAATCTATCCTTGATTGCAGAAAATGCTTTACCGGCAACGTCACCAGCAGCGCTAATACCTTTTTCACGAATAACGTCAATAGCTTTCATTCCTAGTTGCTTTGCAATCGGTATTGCTTTTGGTGCTATCCTCGAAAATAAACCCTGAACAACATCGCCGAGTCCATCTCCGTAAAACGTCTTGTATACAGGTAATCTTGAATTTACCACCCTGACCTTAGTTGGTCCACGTTGAGCAGCATGTATGATCATGTTATTATAGTAATTGTATCTAACTACTTAATCGCTGTAATAATCATCGGCGATTTCATCGATGAGGGACTGATACACGTTAATATCCATGATACAGCCTGTAAATAATCGTTGACAAATATCAGCTGCTTTATTAATAATTTTCTGGAGAATTATTACCGGCTCGTTTTCCACCGATTAAAATTTCTAATCTGTCCACGTCAGCAAGGACGTTTTCGGGACATGGAGTAATAAGACCACTTCCCCTGGTACCTGTACCAATACCACTTCCACTTGTTTCTTCTTCCTCAATACGAGGTGGTCTGAATGGCGATTTTCCTGACAATAATATATCTTCCGGTAATGGCGATTTTCCTGACAATAATATATCTTCCGGTAATGGCGATTTTCCTGACAATAATATATCTTCCGGTAATGGCGCTCTTTTAGCCTCTTCGTCTTGTCTCCCAAATTCTGCAAATTCATTTTTGTCTTGATCACTAGAAATTCTAGAGATACCACGGGACTTTCGAAATACAAAACGAACCCAATTTTCTTTTGAAACACTGGCGGTGTTTGGATCTAATAATTCATCACGATGTAAATATCCTGTTGCGGCAACTGCTATAGGTTTCTCTCGAAGTAGTCAACGACTTTTTTCGTTAAATCGAGCTGGTGGTTTTGGTTTTGGTTTTGGTTTTGGAGCAACAAGATCCCTTACATCACCGACCTCCTCACGAACTTTGTCAACTCTATCAAGTACTTGTTGTACTTCTTCTTGTAATTGTGGTTGTGCTGCAGCGATTTCACTTGGAAGTTCTTGCAAAATCTTTTTTGTTTTCTTAGTTCGCTCTGCTATTTTTCCAGTTGCTTCAGCGGTTTTCTCCAGTGCAGGTAAAAGACCTTTAGTAGTCTTTGTAATAGGTTTAAATAATTCTTCTGCACCTTCTGCAAATTCTTCTTGTGTTTGTTGACGCTGTTGTAATTTTTGTTTGACAGAATCACGGACTGGAATATATTTTTTAATTGCCTCTAGTCGCTGTCGAGCTAGTCTAGCTGAGTGAGATTCCATTATTGATATAATAATGATTTAATTACAGCAGCAGAGAGGGTGCGACCACGCTTACGTGACCTAGACGTAAACGAGTCGCAACGCGTTGGAAAAATACACGTCAACGAACGAGTAACAGCGTGAACTAACCTTAAGATTTCGTTAACGCGGTCTCCGCAACAACGAAATGTATTCGGTTAGGGGCTTTGGTTTGACGTTATTGACCTTTTTTCAGCCTTTGTAGGAACCTTTATTTTTTATAAATAATGTCTCTACAAAGATGGCCTGTCCACCCTCTCTGCTGCTCAAACTTAGGCCGATATATCATCCCCTCACCCGTGATGATATTGATTGGCAGTTTATGGGCTGATATCACATATTCATTAAAACATGCAAACATCTGCAGCCTGTTTTGCTGCGCACATCGGTATACATTTGCAAACTTACTGGTATTTCTCGCGGCCGTAGAGGTACCATTGGCTGAAGGGTTCTTTTGGTGGCATGTACATTATATTTCCGGAGCAAATCCTATGTGTGATGACTTGTAAATCCACGTGGAATAGCACAACCCTCTGTCCTGTGGCCATTTTGAATTTCGCACTTGATCTGTCTACCAGTATGTGTCTAAAGCGTATGCAGGTTTGTTGCGGAAAGATTTGCATGCAGCAAAGTTGCACAGTTTAATGAACAGGTGACATCAGGCCTACATATCTTCCATCAGTATCAACACAGACTTGGGGGATTGATTTATCGGACTATGACAAACTATGTTATACACATGCGACTTTTGTATGCTGAGTGGCCTAAGGCGATCGCCTTTATAGATCACTGACATCGCACCACTATATGCGAGAGTTCAATCCTCAGCCTCGGCAAGTGTGGGTATGCGAGAACGCTTGTCAGTAGCTCCCCGTGGGTGGGTGGTTCTTTTCGGGGTTTTCCCCGGATTCTTCCTCCACCAAATATAGGCCTACTAGCCTCAATATATCTTGTGCTGAATAATGGCGCTAAACCCATAAAATCCATCTAACCGTCACAAATTTATAGGAATGAGAGAAACTTTGATCGCCGTGGTGGCAGATTTCTGCCAACCACTTGCTACTTATCCACTTAAACAAGACGACTTATTCATTCAAATATATTGACATAGTTATAAATAAGTCGTCATAAGACGAGGAATAAGCCAGCCTTTGAAAAATCTAAAGCGAAATATACATTTGTTTATTTCGACTTAATAAGAGGAGAATTTGACCAATGGGCGTGTTAATACCCACTTGACCAATAGGTATGTTAATACCAACTTGACCAATAGGCGTGTTAATACCAACTTGACCAATAGGTGTGTTAATACCCACTGTTTCTGATATTTATCCACCGAAATAAGTCGTCTTAGTTATTCATATTTGTCGATATAACTACAAATAAATCGTCTTCAGACCCGAAATAAGTCGACTTATCTTAATCTTAAGACAACACAGTCGTTTTTTCTATGTCGAATTATTAACAGGATAGGTTGACCAAAAGTTGAGTTAATGACAGCATATGTTACCCTTCCAAAGTTAAACCACTTGCTTTATCTAAACAAGTCACCATCACATTGTAAAGAGGTGATATAATTAAAATACTGACAATATTATTAATTGATCATGATTTGGAATACTTCAAGCTGTTATGACATTTTCTTTCTTTTTTAATTTTGTCCTCACGTGTTGCAGATAGATAGCTGTTTCGGCCCATTAGTTGTATTTATCCAGTATTAGTTTCTCACTTCAAGGGGCCGTTTCAAAACCATTGTTTGTAAATCTCACCAAGGATGTCGCGCATTCTTATATTTTTTTGAGGTCTCAACTGCATTTTAAGACATGGGCATCACTAATCAGGTAGCGATTACTGCACCTCAATAAACATTAATGTTGTGTGGTATAGTCTTGAGCTGTTGTCATATTAAGTACAAGAATACATCACTGCATGTAAGCAGGCAAGACACTGGGTTATGCAAAACACTTTCTAGAGATCTTACCGTAATGACGTTTAATTTTCAGTATTTCATTGGATAATGTGATTTTTACTGACTAATATACTGACGATCCTAATGTTAAAAAATAAAGATAATGAGTCGGGGTTTTTTCTTTTTTAAATTTCAGTAACTAAATAACAAACAGCAGGCAAACGACACATTTTCAGACCTGTACAAATAACAAAAACTTAAATTTATTCGATGGTATACAGGATCTTCCGTTTTCGTCGATTCTGCTTGACGTTTAAAGAAAATATCAATTTTTTATGGTACCTTTTTAGTATTTTGGCATATTTGCTATAGACATTGAGAAAAAGGCGATTTGGCTGGCAACACAGCCGCTATAGTTATTGAAACATTTTTCAGATGCTAGAGAAGGAGAGCCTTGTCAATTGAATTATTGCGTATTTTTTTTTAAATTTAGAAGAAAAAAACGTGTCAAATCTAGTATTCCTTTTAATGTAAGCTTATATACACCAATAATAGATTTCGTAATGAATTTTGGGAGCAATCCTTATCTTTTATTGTCAGTTAGATTTTAATCGGGTTATGCAAGACTGGCATGCGTAGAGATACCAGCAATGCAAGAAACACACTAATAGGTAAACCAGCGTAAAGAGACACCCGAAAGTGCATCGTGCCAAATAATTACAAATTGTTGGAAGATATCTGTCCAAATATAGAAGGAAACGAAACTATAAATTAAGGCCAATGCATGTCCAAAGATACCCTAAAAGTTTTGTGATTTATTTCATAAAAGTGGTGTTGAAGACTCCCTAAAATTTACCAGACCTCGTGGATAGGAACTTCAGAAAGTTACCTCTCCGATCAAAATGTCACATGACCTGAATGATCACAGTAGAGGATATTGGATATACTTTTGACTAGTTTTCTACCTACTATGTTACGTGTTTAGGCTCCTACAAAAAGTAACAAGAAAAGAGTGAAGGCAACAAGCTTTGTAAAATTTAACAAATACTTTATTTCCCTAGAAAACCAAAGTAAAAATGAGAAAAAGAACTTATGGTTTTACGAATCAATCGAAAATTAATCCAAGAATTAAAAAATAGATGTTCTATTATTAAAAAGTCCTAAATGAATCTGAGTTCGAGTCCAGATGAAACTCAAAATGGACGGCGATGACGTCTGTCGTAACCTTCAAAGTGTTGTTGTCAACAGTTCCTTGTTGAATCACAAAAAATAATATTCCAGTTTTGAATTCCGAATAAATTCCAATGAATCTCTTTATTCAAGAATTTCATAGGAGCACTTATATTTCCAGGGAAAAGAATCACTTGTATTCCATAAAATAGAATTTCTACTCAAACTGGTCACAACAAAACACCTTTAAGTGTTAAAGGTTTAGAGCCCGAACTGAACTATCTTCTATCAAGACAACAGTTATATACTAATTTATGACGCAAAACAGATTCCCGTATGAGGGTCACGTGGTCATCTTTCCAGAACAACAAAGAAGCTTTTTACATGCCTAACATCACGTACTCCCAGTATGGCCTTAACTGAAATCAATGGTTCTTACTCTGGGAATGAATATAAAATTTTTTTTTGAGAAAAGTTGTTTACCAGAACCCTTACTGGTTCTGAACCAAGGTCAGCAACTAGATACTTTGTTTCTACTGCTGGTTGTTTATCAGTAAAATAAAAAAGTCGGGTCAAACAGAACCGATTTAATTTTCTGGACAATTTCAAATTCAGTAAATAAAGTTATCATTACAATAACATGTAATGGAATTAAAAACAATTAAAACTAACAAACAAATAATTAAATTACATATACATAACAACTAAACGGGAAATAGTTCAAAACCTAACCGTCATTTTTTTTATTATTCAAAAGCCCTAGGCCAACAGAAGGTAACACTCCATAAACTTTAATTTTTCAATAAAAACTTCATCACCCGAAGGTAGACCTGAATAGCTTGTTTTGTAGTTTTTCAAAAATCCTAGACCATCAAATCTATTTTCCACCCAAATCATAAGCAGTAATAGGAAAACAAGGATTCTAGCCCAAGACCCCTATCCCAGGTCCCAACCAACTCCAAACAAATACAAATTCCCACCCCAGGGACCCACTCACCCCGGCCAACAATTTTTTCTCTCAAAATAATGATAAGGTTTCTGGCCCAAGTTTATTGTATTATTGTTAGATAAAATTGATTAGGGAGGATTAAAGGCATTGTTTGAGATTATTTTATTTCTAAAGTTTAGACAAAATTTCATACCCTATCATCACCATAATTTTTTTTTGATAATTATTTTCATATTTGTCAACTCTCATTGGTAGAATATCTGTTAACATACTGTCAATAATACGAAACTCGCGTATTAAATCGTCCAAAACATTTCATACCTCGCAAGTAAGATCGTATCTGATAAGCAATTTTTGATAAGTGATACTCGCTGTTTTACTGGCATTTTTTTTTTTAGTCTCAAGTCGAGGCTCATTTTTTTTTTACACCTGTTGCGAGAGAAACACCAACACCAGATATTATTAACAAAAACGGATTTAATGATGCTCCACTTGAAATTATACCAGAGCTGGTCATCAGCAGTGGTAAATATGATATTACTCGAAGTATTCTACTATAACATTTGTAACATTGTTTTACGCACCAAATTTTTTTATTTTTTTTTTTATGATAATAACTTAATATTGCATTAGTGCGTCAACATCCTGTTTGGAAATTTCCTTTGAAATATGATTGAAATCGACGATCTGTTTTTTCATTACACAATATTTGCTTACAATTTTTACACGATAGTAAAAGTTCTAATACCAACAATCGAATCAAGAAATTCACGAAACTTATTATTGTTAGAATCAGCTATAAAATCTCTGCACTCGTCATAAACATCTGATGAAGTATCTCTATATCGTTCATCTATTAGTACCTCATTTTTCTTTAACCAACTGTAGGAATCAAACGTGTTTTCTACAACATAGTCATACAAATCTGTTTTATTTACCAAATTACCGTATTGTCTTTCTGTTTCATCAATAAACCAGAGTACCAAGCTTATTTGATCCAGTGTAAAATTTTTGAGATCAAGATGTCTGATAATTGCATATACGACTACAAAATCTACGAAGTCTGTCTTATTCAATTGTGAAAAGGCTGATAATAAAAGATACCTTAAACATTGTTTTTTAGTATGGTTTCGTAAATAATTTATTAATTTCATTGTAATAATTTCGTAACGACAATTGTCTAGAGCGTTGGAGCGATGGAAGTGGAACATCATATTCTTCACTTATGTCATGGTAAGAACCAACTTTAATTTCCCACCTTATTTGTTTGACTTCCTCAAAAAACGTTTCTCCCTCAACATCATCGAGATTATCGATTTCCTTGTCAAAATGTTTGATTATATCTAGAGCTTTGTTAACAACAATCGGATCAAATTTATGGTTTTCATATATCATTGGTAAAATTGAGTTTGAGTATGCTTTGATTATTAATTCCGCATCTGCAGACGTATTAACAATTTCAAATAAAGTTTGTTTGTCATGGTAGTACATGCCGAGATACTTAAAAATTTCTCGTTTTGAAAAATTATTGTGTAACTTTTTATTTCTAATAATTTTTATTTTTTTTAGCTTTCGCTAATTTGTCGAGGCGACCGTGATTATCGTTTATTCGTTTTTCCTCCTGTGCTCTTCCACCATAAGCTTTTGCTTTTATTAGATTTGATTGAATTATCATATCAATATTTTTCTTGTCAATCTCAAGCAATATTTTTTTAGCTAGGTTTCAACTTGTTTTTGTTCTTCTAGACCAACGGTGGCCAAACCGCGGCTCGCGAGCCGCATGCGGCTCTTCTGTGTTCACATTGCGGCTCGCGAACAATTTATGAAATTAAAACTTTTCGTTTGAAATATATAATATCAAAAATAAATGAAAGTTTAAAAAAAAATCTTGACTGAAACAAAGGGTTGAAAATAATTTGGGATTGATTTAAATTTTAAAAGTTGAAGGGAGCGATTGGTTTCTGATTGGTTGGTGATGTGAACTGTTAAATTTCTGGTTCCGGTTCCGGTAAAATTCTCATTTCAAAGTATTGACCATTACTGTTAGTCCTACTAAAGTTAGTAACTTATTATTTAAAAGTTTAAATCAAATATGGCAACAAGTTGCAGGAAACGAAAATATAAAGAAGAAAATAGAAGTTTTCTACCAGAATGGGAAGAGGACTTTGCATTTATCGATAAAGACGGTAGGCCAATTTGCTTCATCTGCCAAACACCGCTAGCAAATTACAAAGCTAGCAATTTGAAGCGACACTATGAAAAAAGTCATGAAGAGTTTGCATCGCGGTATCCACTGCAATCTGAATTAAGAAAAAGCAAGCTTGCTGAGTTAAAGTCTGGAATGTGTCAGCAGCAGACACTACTTTCTGCTTTCAGCAAAGAAGGTGTCACTTCAACTGAGGCAAGTTATGCCATCGCTTGGAATATTGCTCGTGCTAAACGACCTTATTCTGATGGGGACTTTATTAAGAAGAATATCGAGGAAGTAATTTCAATATTAGATCCAAACAATTCCAGACTTCGGCGACTGATAACACAAATTCCAATGTCACGCCACACCACTGAGAGACGTATTTCAGACATTAACGCTGATATTGAAGGAAAAATGACGAACGATTTAAAGAACTGTGTAGCATTCAGTTTGGCTCTTGATGAATCAACAGATATTCAAGATACGCCACAATTGGCGGTGTTCGTTCGTTATGTTTCATTAGACGTGGCTGTAAAAGAAGAGCTATTAAACTTAGTGGCACTGAAAGATACCACTCGCGGTATCGATGTCAAGAATGCCCTTGATAAAACACTGATGGATGCTGGTGTACCACTAAATAAACTTGTAAGTGTGGCAACAGATGGAGAACCGTCAATGCTTGGTAAAAATGTAGGTCTAATGGGGCTTTTAACGAATGATACAAAATATCCGGATATTCTTCCTGTACACTGCATCATTCACAGAGAAAATCTTGCAGCCAAATATTTTAAATTCGAAAGTGTAATGACAACGGTTCTACAAATTGTGAATTTCATTCGTTCAAGTGCAAAAAATCATCGGCAATTCATAAACTTCATTGGTGAGCTAGATCTCGAAGACAAACCAGATGACCTTTCATTCCACTGTGTTGTTAGGTGGTTGTCTACCAGCCATGTTTTAAACAGATTTGTAGACTTGCTTGAACCCATTACTGCTTTCCTTTCAGAAAAAGACAAGTCTTATCCACAGCTGGCAGACGAAGATTGGATGGAAGATTTGATGTTTCTAACTGACATTATGCAGCATCTACAAAATCTGAACCTGTCGTTGCAAGGAAAGGATAAGCTTATTTCGGATCTTATACAGACTGTTTTTAGCTTTCAGAACAAAATACAGATTCTTCAAAGAGATATCCTGTCAAGGGAGTTTAAGCACTTTCCTCGTCTTCAGAATAGAGTTAGCTCATACTCTGATGGTGGAATTCAACTTAGAAAGCTTGGGGCATATAGAGATAGGTTACAAGGATTACTGGAAGATTTTCAAGCCAGGTTTAATGACTTGCACCAACTAAAATCCTGTTCCGCTTTTCTCATAAATCCATTCATGATAGACGTAATCAAAGATGGTTTCCAGCTTCCCATGAACATTGTTATGGAACCTTCTGCTGCTGAAATGGAGCTGTTAGAGTTACAGGAAGATCAGGGTTTGGCGATGATACACAAGTCACAATCTGTGATGGATTTCTGGAAGCTCGTGCCAGAAGTAAAATATCCTCAACTTAAGAAAGCTAGTTGCCGACTTATATCCATTTTCGGTACAACCTACTGCTGTGAATCTTTGTACTCCACAATGAAGTTCATAAAATCAAAGCATCGAGCAGTAACTAGTAAGCAGCATCTGACAGAACTTCTTCGCACCACAACTACTAGCTACCAACCAGATTTAAAGAAACTTGCTAGTTCAAAGGCTTCTCAGCAGAATCATAACAAATAATGTTCACTATAATTATGAGTATATATGCAGTGTGTTTCTATTCATAAATTTTACATATTTAAATATTTGTTAATTGTGTAACTGTAACGCATATATTTCTTCAATTGTGTAACTGTAACGCATATATTTCTTCAATTGTGTAACTGTAACGCATATATTTCTTCAACATACGGTTAGGGTTAAAACAATTGAAATGTTTAAACTATTAAATTCGATAACAAGTAATTTTTTAAATTAAATCACAAAAGGAATTTTTCATTGCGAGTGGGGTCGTGACCCATAGTGCTTCAATGCGGCTCTCAACAATTTTTTTTATTTTAAAAATGGCTCTCAGTTACTACAGGTCTGGCCACCCCTGTTCTAGACAATAATCAGGATGACAGCATCTGTTTATAATATCAAAGTTTTTTTTACTGCTTCTATTAGTTGTGTTCCTCGCATATACATAATACGAGCAAAATTTGTATAATATTCTGATAATACTGTAATGTTTTGAATCAAAATCATTTTTTTCATAGACTGGATTCTATTTCTCTCTTGTAATTCGTCTTTATCACCTGTTCCACCAATATCTTTGTCGCGGTTAAAAATATTATCATAAAATTCCCTTGTACGGTTATAATTGGTGGTTCTGACATTTTATTTTACATTGTTAGATTAAATTGGATCGTCAAGCGTGTATAATTGAAATGCTGTCAGTCCTGGAAACGGATCTCTAGCAGCGACAACATAAACTCGAAAATATAAGTACTTGTTAGCAGTATTTTCAGTTGCAATTATAAAGTACTGTGTCGTTGAAATATACATGTGTTCTGTACTGTACAATATTACCCAGTTGATATCATCGTTTGATCCTTCCAATAGCCAATCATAAATTCGACCAACATTAGGGTTTAATCGACCGCGCAGATGAAATTGCCAAATAGCAACTGCAATGGGACATTTAATTTTGATCCAAAAATCTCTATTTTCTCCGTTAGTAGTCCATTCTTGTCCATCAGAGAAAGCGTAATGAGGATAATTTTCAGGGAAATGTGTTGATGCGCTTACCTCAAACCTAACTCGGTTATCAGTTGCCTTAAAAAGTGTTGAAATATATCAAACATTATTTTTGTTCGTTTTATACCACCACCAGATAACTATCAACATACGCCTTATTTGTTAGATCATTAGGGTTAACTGGAACATATGTTGTCGTTATTTTGTTATTTCTCCTATTTATATTACCTGACATTGGTCCGCCGGACTTATCAAGCTTGCTATCGTCAACAGCTTTTAGTTGCGCATAGCTTACAGCTTGTGTGCTATCAAAATTTGCTGGTGGATACGCAGTTTCCAACCCAATAATTTTTTTACTCGACATGTTAATATGACCTGTAACTGTTTCACCGGTTTTATCAAGCTTGTTATTATCCACATATTTCAACTGTAAATAACTTACCGCTTGGGTTTGATTTAAGTCTGCTGGCGGATACGCGGTTCCAAATTTATTAATTTTTTCCCTGACATATCCAAGTTACCGCTTAAAATTCCTCCTGTCAGTGACAGTTTATTATTATCGATCGTTTTTAGTTGTGAGTAACTTACCGCTGGAGTATGATCGACCTTTGGTGGCGGATAATCTACTTCTAGTCCAAGTACTCGCTGATTTGACATTAATAAATTACTTTTCATTATATCGCCGGTTTGTTTGACTAATGATGATGTATAAGTTATTGTTAGTTCGTCGGCGGAAACAGATCCTGTAAGTGCTGTTCCAAACTTTGTGTAGTAACTCATATTATGTAAATTATATAACATAAAATTGTATAACAATAATGACGAAGTCAACGATATTAAATTTTGACACCGAACGATTAATCAAACCTAAACATAATAAAGAACTTCCAGATTGTTATTATCTTATTGTTGGTCGTACAGGCTCTGGTAAAACAAATTTATTATTAAATCTCTTACTCAACGATAACTTTAATTACGATAAGGTATATATTTACACAATTAACCCACAACAGGATAAATACGAATTATTGAGCGAGTACAATGATAAATTTCTTGATGAGCTTGACGCTGGCGATGATATATTTTTAATAAAGCAACCAGAGGAATTAATTACAGTTGACGAACTTAATTCGTCCGAGCATAAAATAATTGTATTTGACGATATTCCGCTAAACAACGAGGAGATGAATAAGATTAAGTCGTATTTCTCATTATCGCGTAATAAAAAATGTAATTCGATTTATCTAGCGCAAGGTTTTTATAACGTTGACATATTTATTAGGCGAAATACGGGATGTTTTGTATTATTTCCAGGGCTAGATAATGTTGATGTTAGAAATATTGCAAACGAGCAATGTGTTGATGTAACAAAAGATAAATGTATTGAACTATATCATCAAGCAACTAAAGACAAATACAATTTCTTTTTATTTGATAAACTAGCGCGTGATCCGGCTAAAATGTTTCGTTGTTGTATCGACACATTTCTATAGACGAGTTTTATAGAGCGTAAAAAAATACACAATGGACAAGCATCAACAAAAAATTGAATTACAACAAAATTTTATTACAACTCGAGCTGCTTTTAAGAAAAAAGTGGAAGAAGCTCGTAGAGGACAAGCAGAAGAAGAAACTGCTAAACTTTTAAGCCGGTTACCGAAGCAGTACTTGTCAAACAACCAGAAATATCTTCGCTATCTCCAGAAGAACTAAAACAATTACAAGAAAAAGGTTTGTTAGGTTTACTTGGAGAAAGATCAAAAGAAGAAACTAAAACACTTGTAGAAGGACTTGAAGAAACTAAAACACTTGTAGAAGGACTTGTAAGTACCATTGCTGATCCTGTTATACGACAGGCTGAATTTGACAGATTAATGAACAACTCTCTTGCTCTTCAGCGCGCAGTAAATAAAAACAATGGTTAATTCGGACGAGTTATAAAGGTTAATACAAAATTTGTCAAGACAAAGTGAAAAATTATCTGAGCAACAAAGAACAATTGCTGAAACTATAATGGAAGAAATACCTATTGAAAAACATGTAAAATTTTACAGAAAACAAGCTAGGATGAAAATAGAAAAGTTTGAATATGATGATTTTATAAAATAAATATCTGACAGAAGACAAACTTGACGGTCTTAATAACATTCGAACATAGAGTGAGGATGATTACAATAAACTACAAAGAATTTTAAGAAAAATATATAATGATTTTTTGGAAGCTGAAGAAACGCTTAAAGAAGTTAAAACGGAGAAAGAAATACTGACTAAGTTAGACATAATGAGAGACGGAATTATTGATGAGGTTTTATATACGACAGTAGATACGGATAGAACCAGAGAAAAAGATTATGGTAAAGGTTGGACTTTTAAAAGGTTATTTGATAAGTACGAAAACGAACGAGATAAAAGATTATCGGAGGAAAGAACCGGATCTTGTGTCCGAGTTTTTACATCAAAGGCCAAACTGGTTGACCGACTTATATTATTAATGACATCTAAAGAAGCTGGCAATGAAAGCACGGAAATCGACAACGAAGTTATTGATATATTAGATCATCTTAGATCGAGCAGATTACTAGCATCAGACCAATACAAAACTTTACATAACGATCTTATCTAACAAACTAAATACAAATGTCAACAATATTGTTACTCGACTCGTCCCAAACAACGAGTGACAGTGCAAACTTTTCTGTCCACAATAATCCGCCAATAATACTAGATCTGAATAAACAGTACGAAATCGGAATGATTTCTGCTAAGGTATGGCATTCTAATGCAAATGTAAACTTAAACGTCAACGACGACTTTACATTTAATTTTGGTGCTTGGGTATCAGTTAAAATACCACGAGGGCGTATAACGTGACTGATCTCAACAAAACGGCAAGAGAGCTGATAACAAAATACACCGCCGTAGACAATTTTGAATTAACTGCAAACTATAATACGCTACGAGCCAGAATCACATTAAAAACATAATTGATAATCGATTTTTCATCAGCGACTAGTATCGCATCATTATTAGGTTTTAAAAGCCAACAATACGGCAGTGTTGCAGAACAAAGTGTATCATATGATGGTGATCTGCCAGTTAACATAACACAAGTGAACAGAATATTGATTAATTGCTCTGTTGCATTAGAGTCTTATTCAGCTTTAAGAAGTCAAGGTCAAATAATCTATAGTTTTTCACCAGATGTCCCGCCTGGATCATTGATGCAAATTACTCCTCGACAAATAATATATTATCCGATTACTCCTGAAAATCAAATAACCGGCAATGCAACTAACAGATCAATCAGAACGACAAATGGATCTTAACAATGAAATTGTCATGTACTATTTACACCTACGCGCGATCACTTCGTGATTGTAAGCGCAACAACGTAGTTGTCGAACGTAGTTGTCAGCGTAAATTTTGTAGACCTAATTTAATAACAAAGATGAGACAAAAAAAGTTTATAGAAGAAAAATTGTAGGTGGTTTTTCTGGAAATATATTTGCACAAATAGCTGAAAATGTCCCAGGAATTGCGCGTAAAGTAGCACCAATTGCACCTGACGCAGGTAAAGCTATTGCTAGCACTGCTGACACTGCAGTAGGACAAAAGATAGCTGAAAAACTAAATTCAGCCCGCCTTCAAACGCGGAAATAAAACGAGCAATATATTGCACCAACAGCGGAAACAGAACGAGCTATGATAGCTACAACAAAAAAAAAAAAAATATTGTCACCTCGTGGTGAAGAGGTAATACGCAAACAATTTCGTGTGGCGATTATAAAATGAATAATGTCAGTTAAAAATTATCTCGATCTTGCCGAAGAACATGATACCGACGACACAGTGACAGAATTCGAGTACGTTGAGTATCTAGTCGAAAACTCAAACGAACCAAATAAAGCTGGCGTCAGAACTTTTAACACAAGAGACGAGGACGTGTTTCTATTGCCGCACAAGGCGGTGTTAGAGGTGCGTGGTCAGTTACTAACTGCGATGGGCGGTGATATTACAGCTGGTGCAGAAATTGCACTCGTCAATAACGGTTGGAGTTTATTTAAAAGCGCACGGTACCAACTGGCCAATGAAATTGTGGAAGATATTTCAGTGCACTTACCTATAGCAAGTACAATACTAAATATCGTCTCGTTCAGCGATGATTATTCGAGATCAGTGGCCACAAATATGATGTGGTATAAAAACACCGTATTTTGGACAGCTGTTTCAAGCGAGTTTCATACTGGTGCAGGTGCTCCTGGCCCAGATAATAATAATCTAATCGCCAGTCCCGCTGATAATGCAGCTGGTGATATTGGAGACGCAATAAGATTAGCCGTTACAAATATACGACGACAGCAATATAGCGAGGGATTTGCCAGACGAAAAGCATTTGCCGCAGAATCTCGCCAAATAACAATGATGCTTCCGATAAGTACAATATTTGGATTTTGCCGCGTGTATAACAAAGGTTTTCGCGGAGTAAAACATACACTTATTTTAGATCGAGCTGATCAAAACGATTGTATAATACACGCCGCTGGAGTAGCTGAAGGACAGTTTGCTATTACAAGATAAGCGCTGTGGATGCCACGAGTTGTTCCGTCTGTAGCTAAAACGATGGAACTCGAATCATTATTGACTGCTTACACGAAACAAATATATTTTCAGCAAAACAGAATTTACTAAACAGCAATTCCTAACGCAACCGATTACACCTCGTCAAGCGAACAATTACTTCGACATCTGTTTGTTGTATTTCAACGACAGCCACGTCTTAATGATCAAGAAATGAACAACTCCGTATTTGATAACCCTGATGTCAGACGAATCTTTGTTAGAGTAAATTCTAGACAATATCCCGAACGTGCAATCGAATGTAATTTTGCCGCGGACTCCACCGGAAACATTTCTCGACCGTATATGTACCTTATGGAGGCTATGCAAAAAAATCAAGACGCGGACAGTGGATCTCAGATATCAGTAGGGGAATTTCGATCACTTTATCCTATATTTTATTTTGACATATCAAAACATTCCGAACGAGTTATTGGATCGACTGTTGATATTGAAGTCACTTGGACATTTGGCGCACTGCCAGCCGAACAATGTAACGTATATGCGCTAGTTGTCAGTGATATATTTTTGACAACTGATGCAACCAAGGGAAGGATGACTGTACAAGTGTGCGTATTGTATAACAAACAAGTATAAAATGAAAAAGGAATACACAACCAGAGAAATATACCTAACGCCCGGCCATATTAAAAAATTATCAGCAGCGGTTGCCAAACGTAATTCTGTCTCTGTAATGATATCCCCAGAGACTGACAAAGTCGCTGCAGTGAAAGTAATGTTGACGCAACAGCAAATCAATAAACTTAATCGGGGAAAACCGTTTGTGCTCAAACTGTCTGTTGCACAAATAACAGCGATGTGAAAACAAGGTGGATTTTTTTGGACCAGCATTTTCTGTAATAGCTAGCGCAATACCAAAACTTTTGCCTGTTCTAGGAACACTGGGACTAGCGTCAGCGTCAGGTGCAGTATCTGGAGCAACTAAAATGGCGATATCTGGAGATGGTATCAAACAAATTTATCGTGACAAAGTTACAACATGACAAATACCAGCCAACGGAATCGGAAAGTCAGTGACAGTTATGTATCGATTTTCCAAGCGGGGTCACGTAGTTTTATGTAACAATAAATAATAAAATGCCAGCCAAAGCGAGAAAATCTAAGAAAAACCAGAAAACGATGACGAAGCGTCCTCGAGCGCCAACAAAAACAAAACGAGGAGGAATTATTCCTTTCGCTCCACTTTTAGCGGGGTTAGCAGGCAGTCTAATTCCAAACCTGTTAGGGATAGGACATGGAATGACTCTACCAGGCACCAGACGCCGTTGAGTAATTTTTATATAATTGAAAAATTGAATGACATTGTCGGATTTCGTGGAGTGTATTCTAAGGACGAATTAGATAATGTATCAGCAGGTAGATCGTGTATTGTAAATATACAAAACTTCAATGATAAATCTGGCACTCACTGGGTTGCTGTCTATGATAATAATTACTTTGATTCGTTCGGACTTTCTCCGAGTGATCTTATAAAGAAATATATTTTCAAAAAATTTTAAAAAGTAAATTACTCGTCTAATCAACTACAGGCGGTTGGAATATCTGCTTGTGGTTATTATTGCATTATGTTTATCCGACAGATGTCCCGTATTAAAAATTCCGTAGATCCTGATTTTTTGTAGCAACCTTCTCACGCAGACGATGAGGTTGCAGTTAATTTTATCGAAACTTACAAATATAAAAAAATGTCAACATTCTGTCTCAAATGTAAAACTAAAACAGAGAATAAGGACGAGACAACGAAAAAAACCCACAAAAAATAATAGAATAATGCTAAAAAGCATTTGCGCTGTTTGTGGTAGAAAAAAAGTATGTTTCTGAAATCGTTGGGAGCTGGAGTTATTTTAGTAGATGATTAATTGACGAAAGGTAAATATTTTTTGGTCCGATTTCTTATTTTTTGAAGGTCAAACCTCGAGGAATTTTATACTTGATTTTTAAGATTTTCTGATAAAAATGAAAAACGTTAGTCAAAATTTCTTTTTTTTAGCTGATTTTTTGTCTGTTTTTTGTCGATTTTGATGATTTTTTAGCAAGAGATTGCAAAATTTATCAAAAAATCTTAAAATCAAGTATAAAATCCCTTGTGGTTTGACCCTTAAAAAATAAGAAATCGGACTGATTTTCTTTGATTTTTTTTAACCATTTTCCTTTAAAAATACAGGATTTTTAACCAAAAATTAGTAAATAAAACAACAATTTTGTCAAAATTTATAAATTAATTTCAGATTTATAAACTATTTTCAGATTTATAAAATATTTTCAGATTTACAAAATATTTTTTGAAGAGGCCGCAGAGAAGCCACAAGAGAATCAGGCCGATTTCTTATTTTGTGAGGGTCAAACCTCGAGGGGGTTAACGGGAATTTAACATTGGAAAATTGAAAAATCAATTTTGTCGAGTTTTCGTCCAATTGTTTTGTTGATTTGTTCCTTGAAATCTCGGAAAAATTGTGGAAAATCTCTGAAACAGTGTGAAAAATTGTGGAAAAATTGGACCAGGACCCGTCAAAAATCGATATTTTGATTTTCCAATGTTAAATTCCCGTTATCCCCCTCGAGGTTTGACCTTCAAAAAAAGTAAGAAATCGGAATGATTTTCTTTGATTTTTTAACCATTTTCCTTTACAAAAACATGTACAATTGGTGGGAAAACACAAACATTGACCAAAAACAGCATTTTTCAGATGTTATGATAATATTTTTTTGCTGACAAATATTTTGCTGACGATTAAAAAATAAATTAAAATGAAATGTAATTGTGATTGTGATAAAGATCTTTGTATCGAACAAGATAAAATTGTTACGTACTGTCAATCATGCAATCGCCATGAGGTAATTGGAAGCGGTATTGACATCCACAAATTTATTGGAAAATTACCGAGACCAATAGAAGGATGGACATTTCCTGGCCACAAATATGCCGGGCCGTACAATACATGACAAATATTTAGACGAAAACGATAATCCATTACCAGGACAAGAGCCTTATAATCAAGTTGATGCAATAGCAATGCGTCATGATATCTGTTATCGTGATATAGAGAGTACTGATAACGCTCGTGTAGAAAACTCAAAATCAGACTGTGATAAGATAATGTTAGATGAACTACATTGATATGAAACCCGTAAATATGCGAGAACGATTTGATAGAAAGTTAGTTCAGGGAATGATAGGAACAAAATATAAGTTAGGTCTTGGAAAAGAATTGCACGATAATCTTGCAGCCGAATTACATAAACCTAAAAAAAGTTTCCACGACGTAAGGTTGTCGCAAACGCCGTTGATGATATCTGGGCAATAGATTTAGTAGATATCTCAAATCTTGCTAAGTTTAACGATAATAAGAAATACTTGTTTAACGTTATTGACGTTTTTAGTAAATACGCGTTTAGTGTACCAGTTTCGGACAAAACAAGAACATCGATGACTGATGCGTTAAAACAGATAATAACAAGTACGGAAAGAAAACCGAATAAAATTTCGACGGATCATGGAGAGGAGTTTTTTAATAAAAAAAATTCGAACAGTTTTTGGAACAGAATAACATAGAAAAAGTATGTTACAGGAAACGAGGGAAAAAGTGTTGTCGTTGAAAGATTTAATGGCACACTAAACGAGCTGATACATAAGCATTTGACTGCTAAAACACAAACAGGTATATTGATGATCTTTCACAAATTCTTGACAAATATAATAACACAAAACATCGAACCCTTTCCGCCAAGGAAAGGAAGATGTCAACAAATGACGCAATTAAAAATCCAATATTGGCAAATGAAAGTATGTATCGCAGACATAAATTTAAAGTCGGTGATAGAGTTCGAATTTCGTTAACAAAAAAAGTATTTGCGAAAGGATTTACTCCAAACTGGACTGAGGAAGTGTTTATAGTTTATAAAGTTTTAATGACAATACCTGCAACATAGGCGCTAAAGGATCTAGCAGGTGAGCCGATAATTGGTAGATTTTACGAACAAGAGCTAAAAACTGAACAGATGTTTTCGTTATCGAACGAGTAATTAAAAGGCGTGGCAATAAAAGCCTTGTCAAGTGGCGCGGTTATAGCGATAAATTTAATAATTGGTTACCAACCAAACAAATTATGAAATAATGTTTTTGTAGACTTCCTCGTACTTACGTTTGACAGATTTAAATTTTATTGGCTCACATAATGATATCAAATATCGTCTGCGATCGTCAGAAATCGTCATTAGGTTAAATATTTTGACAAATATAAAATAGAATTTTATATTTTTCTGTCAGTCTGGAATTCTAATGTTTAAAAAGAGTTTTATCAGCCGCCAAAAGGACTGATTTTCATCTACTGAAACATTAAATTTCAAACTTTTCTTTTGTGATATGATATTTTACATTATATCGACCAGTTGTCGGTCTGCTGTAATTTTTGTTTATCAATGACACCTATAATTTCATTTTGTTCGTCGTCGTTGTTAAGTAGTCATACTTTGTGTAATCAACCGAGACGTGTTTATCTACAACTGTAGCATCTCTTCCAATTGCAGAAAATCAAATACCAAAGTTTGAAAAGCAAAATAATGATATATCAGTTAACATATTTGGTCTTGACGAGCGTGAAAACTTCTATCCAAGGTATATTTCAGAAAAAGGTTCGCAATCGACAATAAACTTGCTGTTCTATAAGAATCATTACTCTTGGTGGATTTCATTGGATTACAACTGACCAATTTCTAGCGGAAACAGAAAAAAGATACCTGACGATGTTTCGTACTTCGTTGAAGTTGATCTTGATTATCTTACTTCGTTACACAATTTACACAACGATTATCCTTTCTGTGCGGAATCAATGATTATAGATTATAGTTTATTATCTCAAGAACAACAAGCAATAGCATCACCAAGACAAAATTCTACGGTAAAAAGTTAGTACCAAATTTACTTGACAAGAAAAATTATCTTTTACATTACAAAGTTTTAAAACAAGCAATAGACGCTGGTCTCTTGTTAAGGAAAGTTCATCGTGTGTTAAAGTTTAATCAATCGCCATGGATGAGAGGTTATATTAACTTAAACACTTCGAGAAAAGCCGTAGCGAAAACCGATTTCGAAAAGAACTTCTTTAAGCTTATGAATAACTCCGTTGTTGGTAAGACAATGGAAAATATTAGAAAGCGAGTAAACATCGAGCTAGTTAATGATATCAACCGCAGGAACAAATATGTGTCAGATGATGATTTTGTTAGTATTAAAATATTTAATGAAAATCTTGTCGCGATACAAAGAATAAAAACAAACTTAAAACTAAATAAGCCGATTTACGTTGGAACTTCTGTACTTGATTTGTCGAAGTGGATAGTATACGACTTTCATTACAATTTTGTTAAGAAGCAGTGGCCGTCAAGTAGATTATTGTTTACTAATACTGACTCACTTGTTTATGAGATCGAATGTGAGGACGTCTATCAGGATATTTACAATAACCGACATCTGTTTGATCTCTCCGATTACCCTCGTGACAGTAAATTTTATGATGACACAAATAAAAAGGTTATTGGTAAGTTGAAGGATGAAATGAACTCGATCATCATCAAATATTTTATCGGATTGCAGAGTAAAATGTATGCCGCGTTGCTAGACAACAATAAAATAACAAAAAAAAGCAAAAGGTCTGCCTTGCGATTTTGTTAAAAAATTTATGGAATTTGATGATTACAAGTACGCACTTGACAGCGGCGTTAGTTTTATAAGAGCAATGGCTATTCGAACAAATCATCGTAAACTTAAAACAGATGTTATTATCAAACGTGGGCTAAGTAATTTTGATGACAAACGTTATTGCGAAAATGGAGTAGATACGCTTGTTTTTTGGGTACTGTCGCGACGACAGATCTATACTCGATATTATATTTTCATCAGATGATAGATCTATACTTGACATTATATTTGATGACTAGGGTATGAAATTTTGTGTGAACTTATAAATAATGTTTGAAAATTTGACAGTGACAAATAGATATAATAGCAAGATCAAATATCTAACGATAGACGGTAAACAGTTAACAATTGAAATTAACAATGAAATATCAGGAATATGTTTTAGTGGCCGTGACAAGTTAAAACTTTCGCTTATCAGATCTGGTAACGCGAGTATTTTAATTATCTTGAAAAATTGAGCCGTGAGTTATCAGAGGAATTTAATAACTTTCATGATCCTATTAGTCAACAAAAATATACTAAACTTACCATCGATCTCGATCGGTCAAAGGTATATTGTATCGACAAAAAATATCCTCTTAATAAACCACAAATGAAAGATTTATTTGAGTCTCGTGTTGTGTAAGCGGTAGAATAAAGTTTAGTCTTTATTATCATGATGATGAAATGTTTTTAATACCTACAGTTGAAACACTGATAATTGGTGATGAGGTCTAAACTTCCAACCCCTGCCGGTATGAAATTTTGTCTAACAAATAGGTATAACATTTTGTTTAATAATAATACAATAATCGACGAAATAAACTTGGGCCAAAAACTTTGCCATCACTTTGAGAAAAAAAAAAATTGTTGGCCGGAGTGAGTGGGTCCCTGGAGTGGGAATTTGTACTTGTTTGGAGTTGGTTGGGACCTGGGATAGGGGTCTTGGGCTAGAATCCTTGTTTTCCATTACTACTTCATAGGCCGCCAAAATTCCCCACCAATCATCTATGATCAAAATGAAAGGTTCTATCATAAATCATATATTTAAAAGATCGTTGATTATTAATTCATGAAATAAAATAAAGGATGAAAATCTCTTAAATACTAAAATATAAAGCTGTTACTCATAGAATACATACACCTGAAGCTATCAAGATAGTAATAAGGTTCAAAGTTTAAAAAAACTTGAAAGAAATATAACATTACTAAGTTATTACTGAATACGATGAACCCTGGGAAAATTCAAAAGGCATCCATTAATTCAGTAATTCAATAACAAATATAATTTAATTAAAAATCAAAATCTTATTGAAATGATATAGCATGGAGTTCGTGGACGTGGCGTCTCGTTCCCACATGTTTCTCTTAGCACTAGAAATACTGACATGCATCGTTGGCTTCCCGGCCCTCTTCCCACTTCCAGGGACAGAAAGGGTGGCGTATTAGCGAGGGGGTGGTGCTGACGGGGCGGTTGCTTCATGCGCCTGAGGTCTTGGGGAGCGATTTAACCTTCGTACGCCACTGCTTAAACCCCCCAGACGGGCATTGCTAGCCGTCGCTAACGTAACGTTGCTTTCATTTCCTTTATCCAGAGGACTTCCATGGCATCAGCCTCACTCTAGTTTTGTCCTGAGTTTACAGCGGTCACGCACAATCTTTTTCTGTGCGTCTGTAAGAACGCTAAACTGCTGCACCTTCGGATTGAAGCCGGTCGTCCTTGGTGTTTTGCATGGCAAAAGAGTCACAAGTAACTAGTATTGCCCTTGATGCCTACTTCCCCGACACCTATTTAACCGAAGGGCAAAGCATAGAAGCCCACACAGGCGTGGACCTGACAGCTAGCAGCTCAAGAGTGCGTGCAGGTACAAAGGCCAAAATTCAGCGCAAGCACAGTGTAAACTTGAGTCGGAACGCAAGGCAATGCTGCCCAAGAGCCAACATGTGACAATGCAAAACTCGCTATACTTTAATTAACATTCAGATATATTATCACTTAGTCGAGTAATAAATTTCAGAACGGTTTCCAAGTGACCTTTCCAGGTATCGTTTTAGATGATGACGTCATCGATGTACGCGTCACAAGTATCTAGACTGGATGTTATCATGTTCATTAACCGCTGGGATGTTCACGGAGAAATTTTCATACCAAAGGACATCGCTTTACACTGATAAAGTCGATCTGGAGTTGCAAATGTGGAAAATTCTTTTCCTTTTTCCGTGAGTGGAATTTGCAATATTCGTTTTAAAAGGTCCAACTTGGTGATACATTTTGTATTTCCAATTTTGTCAATGCAGTTAATGAATCCGTTGTGATGATACTGTTCACTTTTCTGTAGCTAGTACACATACGGAATGTATGATCTGGTTTCGGCACAAGTCTACATGGTGAACTCATCTATCTTTTACTTGGTTCTGTGAAATCATTCTCCAGCTAATACTGAATTTTATTTTTCAAACATTGCTGTCTGAGAGAATTCGTCCTGTAAAGACGCTGATTCACACATCTAGAATCTGCAATCTCAACGACATGATAAACTGTATTTATTCGTGTTGGAACATCAGGAAACAAATGGTCATATTCACATAGTAGCTGTTTCAGTTCGCCCTTTTCGTGTGGTTGTAGAAGTGAAAGTTTCTGGTACACGTTTTTTAATATTTCCAAATTCAGAAGACTGGTTAAACCAAAGTCACTACTTTCAGACTGCATTATATCGTTGACTTCCACACTGTATAGAATATGTACAACTAACTGGTCAAATAATTAACTGGACCATCTTTAGCAAAATAGTCCATTAACATATTTATATGATAAAGTTGTTTCTGTTTCCGCCGCCCAGGAGTGTGAATGATTTAATATAAGTCATTTACTTTCTTTTCAATTGCATAACGGCCATACAATTTATCCCAAATAGGATTTTGAGATGAGCGCAGTAGAGTCAGAACATTATCACTAGGCTGAAAATTCATTTCCTGTGTATTTCTGCCATACCTTAATTTCTTTTTTGACTAAGTAGAGTGAAGATTAGTTCTTGTTACCTCACAAGCTTTTGACAACCTATATCTGAAATCGGAGACATATGCAAAATTGAACTTGAAATCTTCATTTGACATAAGTTACACTTTAACAACTTCAGTGGCCCACGGACAGCATGTCCAAAAACTAGTTCAAAAGGACTAAAAGCCAATTATTTCATAAAAGCAAACAATATGAAATGAACACCCTCATTCCAATGTCTCATGCATCAAATAGATTTGACCGAATCATATTCTTCAAACTTTGGTGACATATGTCTAAAGACCCTTATCTTTTCAGGGTGATAGGCAAGAGATTTCAATTGTTGAATGACAAATTCATGCATAACCGAATGGAGAATTATAGACATAAAACTTAACCCTTAATCAGACTGGACAAATTTGTGAAGGCCAACAAATGTAAGAAATTATATGAAAACTATTGCTATGGTTTTAAGTTTAATATTTCTTAAAGGGATTGCCTCTGGAAATCTCGTGGACGGACACATTATGTTGAACAAGTATTGATTGCCTGACTTGGTCTTAGGTAAGGGACCGACACAGTCCACCATTATTTTGCTAAATGATTTGATTCGTCAAATGCAAGAATAGGTTGCAGATGAGGCTTAGGTATCTTCTGATTTTGATTTCCTACCGTTTGACAAGTATGACAAGATGTGCAATATTTACAAACATCACTTTTATGTTTCGGCTAATAAAAATGATTCAAGATCTTGTTATAGGTCTTACTGACTCCTAAATTACCAGCCAAGGGAGTTTCGTGGGCCAGACTAAGACTCTTCTGTCGGTATGATTTGGGGCGACAATTTGATAGTTCACTGACCACATGTCACCAACGGGTACCTCAGGTGGTTTCCATTTCCTCATAAGGACCAACATTTTTAATTAAAAAAAATAGCAAACTGTCACTTGCGTGTCTGCAGCTTCGCTAAAAGCGCTCTGAAACCAACAGGAGATCGCAGGATCTTCTTCCTTCTCGATAATGACTGATTCACTTTTGTCACCCTGATTAGAATAGATATAATTAGTAGTGAAAAGAGGATCACTGTGATCAGTATATGTGGATTGATGAAAACTGGGAGTAAAAGTGACCTCATCAAGATCTTGACCAATAAATATGTCTGCTATAGGAATAATTTCCTGATTAACATCGTTCTAAAGAACTCTTCTTACCATAACTCTACTAACTGCACAACTAAGATATAAACCAAGGATTTCAATCCCAATAGGATCACCTTTTGGATCCAAATAAGGCTTGTCTGTTATGAAGTAGATTAACAACGACCTTATCTCCAGCTAGCTCATTGTCTAGTAATAAAAGAATACTCTCTATAGGTAAAGAAGTCACTGCCCTGACCTTGCTATCACAGGTCAGGAAACTAAGTCTAATACCAAATTGAAGCAATGGAGAGAATGTTAAAAAAGTCGCACTATACTCCCTGAACACTTCACTAGAAGAAGACTTCTCAAACAAAGGCAAAATATGTGATAACAAAAGGTTCTGAGAAGCTCCTATGTCCCTTAAAATTTGAATTGGGATACTCTTTGCAGAATCACCAACAAGCGTTACATCAGATATCAGAAATGACGTGTACTTTCAATTTACAATAAATTCAGTCTTATGATATGTTTGATTTCTTGAAGTTATGCCAGATTAAGATTTGGAACTACTCGTATGAGACTGAGATGATTTTTCCAACAAACTGCTGAGAGGAAGACTTATTGACAAATGCAGTTTTGTAAGTTAAAGTATAATAATCGACTGTGAGAGCAGCATTTTTCAAGGTTTCAACCTTTTGCATATCAAGATAGGCGTCACTTTGGATGCAATTCTTGAACTCTTCGTTTAATATGAGCTGTATAATGGTATCGTAATCTTGATCAACCTTCTTTTCGACATGGGTTTGTCCCGTCGTATTCTACAATTACTAAACCTTTGTCGGTATGCCTCAGGTACCAATTCATAACCCTTAAATATATTTTCCTTAACCACATCATAATCAGCACTTACTTCTACATTTATTACATCATAACCAATGCTCTGTTACACCGACAGTGAAATGTTTACTTCAAGAGCTTTGCCAAAAAATGGACACTTTATAATAAAGAAGCCCACTGCTGTCTTGGCCATTTCTAATTGTTAACAGTTTTCTCAAAGTGAGGAGACTTTTGTCTACATTTTCTTCCTTAAAAGGAGGTATGAAGCAGATATCTCCGTCTGCCAGTTCTAATTTTTTAAAAACTATATTGCTTTTTCCTTCTCTCTCTCTCCCCTCTCTCTCTCTCTCTCTCTCTCTCTCTCTCTCTCTCTCTCTCTCTCTCTCTCTCTCTCTGATTTGTATTTCCCTGTCTGCTTTTTCTGTCCACCTCTCCCTCTTGATCTCACTGCATTTGCCTGTCCTTTTCCTCATTCTGCATTTGTCTCTCTCTCCCGTCTCTCTCTGCATCTGCATTTACTTTTCCTTTTCCTTTTTCTGAATTTACATTTCCATCATTTCTTTTTGAAGCTGAAGCTTTCCTAATTCAATATGGGGTTTTAACGATAATTCTTTCAATTTCATATAAAACCAGTGGCAGCCATACTAATCAAATCCAATGCACTCTCGTGCTAAATTTCCTTTTCCATCAAAAGCTGGATCAGATTATTCTTTATCTCTTATTTAGTCAAAGAAGTTTTCGCTTTAGAAATTCGTAAAGACTAGGACATGAAACAAAGTTCACTGCATGAGATGGTATTGTGAATGTGTGTTTCTTTCACAAAAAATTATTCAAATGTGTCTTTAAATCTTTATCAGGGACAATGAAAATTCCGAAACAAAGTCAATTTTAATTTTAAATACAATTTGTAATTTCTCTGAAAGGTGTTAAAAATAAAACTCTTGACGAGCTCACAATTTCTGTTACGACTGTATAGTATTTAACTTTTGTTGTTGTTGTTGTTATATGGTTTAACGCCATTTTTCAGCACAAGATAGGCTATACATGGCGGCCAGTATTAATGGTGGAGGAAGAACCCTGGAAAACCCCGGAAGAACCACCGACCCACGAGAAGCTACTGGCAGGCTTTCTCACGTACCCACGTTAGCCGAGCCTGGACTCGAACTCACGCAGACAGAGGTGAGATGGCAGTGATCCGTAACGATCAGCGCTTTAGACCACTCGGCCACTTTTGTAACAGAAAGAAGCGAAACCAACAAGTTTAGTAAAATTTAACAATTTTATTTCCCTAGAATACAAAGTGAAACTCTAAAAAATACAGTCTGCTGAGTTAAATTCCAAAATAATCATTACTATCCTATCACTAGTCTAAAATATAGAATGTTCTGAACGAATTCCAATAGTCTTGAATGTCCTGATTACCAATAGACTTTATTGTCCTGATGTATCCATGATGCATTCCAGAATGTCTATGAATGAGTTCTCAATTATCCCAAAGTAGTGTTTTCGTCCAAAAAGTCGATGAGCACTTTGTACTTTGTACTTCCAGTGAATGACTGAAATAAATAATTCTTCTTAAATCTTATCTAATCACAACAACAAACTTTGATCATAGATTCTCAAAGATTGACAAGATACAGTGATGATTGATTGTTTACCAAACCTCTTTATGTGCAAATGCTCAATATATTTCCAATAGAAATATGAATTAACTCGTAAACATGTTCAGACCTCGCACTCAAATTCACGTTTACTTCTTGTTTATTACTTACATTCATGACAAACTTCATGTAGGCAAAAACACCATCCCTCAATTACGGACAAACATTAAGCACGCAATATAGATATACATATCAAGTTGTAAATCCATGTCCAGAGACCACTCATGTGAGACCAATGTAATAATAAGCACTATTTAAATTTGAACATTAAATTCTTACAGTTTGTTAGAGCATTATAGTAAAGAAATTATTAAAATGTCCAGGGATTCACCATCAAACATGAGTTTTGAAGAGATCATCAAGTTGAATATTCCATTTTCCTGAAGTCAGTTTACAACAGATTACAACTGATTATCTGAGAGTATGTGGATTACTACGAAATAAATAAATAAATAAATAAACTCGGAAATACATCAACGTAATCTCAGTGTCGCGTCCCTGGGGGCCCCAATTGGTGTCCGAAAGATGGCGTAAAACGCCGGCTTTGTATTAGCTCACTGGTGGTGGGGGTGAGGGACAGCGTGGTGGGAGAGCCCGTGTGCTCTTCAGTGGCCCGCAGACGGTTAATTACGTCTTCGATTATCTGCTTTGGTATGTCCGCACTTGTTTTCTTCTCGCGGTGTTCATTCGTTATGCAGATCGTTGTTCTAACAATGCACTGGTATGAGTCATAAACCTTGTCTTGAAGCTCTTTAATTAACGCTTTATATACAGCATCGTCCATAATATCATCCTTTAGCAAGCACTGGCAGATGGCGCAAGCCTCGTTTTCTTGCTCAATGAATATGTTTCCAGCCCGTTGACCAGCTTGTCTGTGCTGCCGTAACAGAGGATCGTGCTAACACTGTTCGCTGCATGTCTTCCAACTGGATGACAGGCCCTCGCCTGTGTGAACCTCTACGCTTCAGCCTTTGGGCATATAGGCTCTAATGTTTTGCATAAACAGCTCATAGTTGAGGATACACGCCTGCTTTTCCCCAAATACCTCTTGCAACACCCACTTTGGCCAATTCTACTCTGGCTCGAGATCCTAGACCTAGCTGGAAGTGTTTCGCTCAATCTTCGCTAGCCAAGGTTCCGATATGATAATCCTATCTACACCTTGGCGGATCGAACAGATATTTTAGTGCCCTGTCCAAGCGACATCTATTGGATTTCATGAGTTGCCTCCTTTAGTATGTAATGCCAACTAACAGCGGTGCATGGTACATCGGCCGAAAATAGTGGAGGCAATTAACTTAAAAAGGATACTTTGTAAGTTTAAAATCGAAGTATGACTACCTACCACAGGGAAGCCATTGCAGGTGCACTTGAGTGAAAGATATTTGTACAAACACGGATCGGCAGTGGAAAATTGCTTAGTTTTCAGTCCATTCAAGTTGTGTGCTCCCCTTGTCTCGATCATGTAGGAACAGTATTCAAATTTGACAAACTTAATTTTAATTGGATGCGGTGGCACCTTTTCCAGCATCGGACAATGTTATAGAAACTAGATCGCTTGTGTTGCCATGGAAATCCTCATTTGATTAATATCTACAGAAAATATTGGGCCAACATACTGAAAACATACACACAACCAATTCGTATTTACTCTAAAGGTCGAACAGCAACAATGACAAGAGAAGATCTTTTAGAACAAACGAATAGATGAGTGTTTTCTTGCGGCTATTTTTAAGGTCGGGAAAAGGTGTTGTTTGTTAGATGTTTGTTTTGCTGCTTACAAAAACTCAAAAGATATAAACAGCAAGCGGAAACAAAATAACAAAGATCGATTTTATTTATTTGCTTAACGTTAGGATCGTAAGTATAGTAGTCAGAAGAAAGCATATTATCCAATGGTACATTGAAAATTAAACGTTATTTCGGTCAGATCACTATAACGTGTCTTGCAGAACCTGGTGTCTCGCCTGCGTACAATAACGTATCTCCATACCTAGTGTGCAAGCCGTTTAACACAAAAGAAAACCAATCATCGTTGACCCAGACTGCGCAGCTGCAATTGCCACCAGATTAGAAATGTCTGTGTCTCAAAATACATTTGAGAAAAAAAGGAAAAGAATAAAAGAATGCGCGACACACTCGTCAAATTTACATCACAAATCACTTTTAACAAATTAAAAGGGTATGAACCGGTTTCTTGAATTACGAACCTTATTTCGCGTCTATAGATGTCTTATTTGTAGTTATGCCGACAAATCTGAATTACTAAAACAGCTTATTTAGGTGGATAAGTGGCAGGAATATGAAATCTTCAGATGGCATAAGTGGACATTGATAGAGCTATTGGTCGTATTATCTCTTAATAAAATCGACAAAAGAAATATATATGCCGACTTAGATTTTTCAAAGGTTGACTTATTTCGCATTTTATGACATATATATGAATGAATAAGTCCTACTATTTAAGTGGATAGTCAGCAAGTGGTTGGCAGAAATCTGCCACCATAAATCTTCCCTGTTCTACTGTAGTGTGACACAAAGGCGTTATCTCTATGCGTGGTCGATATTGTGCCTGTGAATCAAGGATGGTTCGCTGGCCATCATTTCTATCCGGCCTGCCATGATGGGTCTTTCGTTAATATAGCGGAAAGGTGCGGCCTGTAAAGATTTACCAAAATTCGAGGTGTGCTCCCCACTCTCCGCACAAGATAAATATAGGCCACCCCTGCTAGAAATGATAGTACAGGTCCACAGCGATATTATGGCTAACGTTACTAAACACAGACACGAGCAAGTGCATGAACGCTGACTGGTTTCCGTGAATATCATAGTTAGTGTTTAAAAGAGTTCATATATACAAGCTTTCAGCACACAAAATTGCCTCTACGAGCAATGTCTTTTTTTTTAAAAATGCGACTGGGCATTTT
>JAECUM010021604.1:0-32066 GCA_016617855.1 Megalonaias nervosa | reverse complement strand
ATATATATATATATATATATATATATATAACGAAATATGTTCGCGGAAGAACTTTAATTCGCACATGCACGCACATACCCGAGAACAAGAATGTTATATCTAGGGTGTACGCAATCCGGAATGACCAGGCCTGCTTCAAAGAAACATCGAACCTGATCGGCTCCACTATCGCCGTATGCATAGTTTATTTTTATGCCACCCGCTTGGAGGCCGCAAAGAGTTGGACTGTTGACACCGAGTTAAATTCATGCGGACCCACCAAATATAGTCAGCTTGAGTACTTGAACAGAATGGCTGCCTGGTCTACAATGTAAGCTGGAAACGGCTTCATTGGTATCAGGAAAATTTCACTCAGATTTCAGAATTTTTAGAAGCTTGGAAGAGTAAGGACGCATGAGTCTGACTCAAGTCACAGTATGCTAGGAAAAGGGATTGTACGACAAGGCAGTTCCAAAGTAAGTCAACTCGGAGATTCATAATGTCTTACCTCGTAAAAAGGAACTGGAATTAGATTTTAGAGCGTCGAAATGTAGCACGATATCTTGGACGAATTTTGAACTTAATTTGAATTCTTCAAGTTATGTTGACTTCATTTACTTTATTTACGTCCAACTGAGGTATCGGTGCATTTGTGTTTATTACATAGTTTGTGTTAGGATATTGATTTGCATTTATTAGAACGTAATACGGGTAGATTGAGAGTTATGTGAGACGCAATATTCGATATATCTCGTAAGTTTTATGATGCATATGGTAGGAAGAATTACTTCATTAACCTGCCTGCTACCATATAGGAGTGTTTCAATATTTAGATGGCTTATATGTGTTACCATATTTATAGAATTAATAGTATTCGGGTGTAGTAGCGCAATGCATGTATGGGTATGCAAGCGTAGAAGTTGTTTATACGATGACCTTCTAAGGCTGGTCTCCATGTAATCTAAAGGAAGCTCTCTGGGGGAGAGGTGAATTTACTGAAAATAGGGTATGGATGGAAGAAACTATGTCCCTTATTGTATTCTTCAGGAGCTTCCATGGTGCTGGCACGTGGCGGCCCACTTGTAAAGGAAAGAAAGAGAGGCCAAAATTGGAGAGAATAAATGAGGGTGGAAGAGGTAAGATTTCAAAGGAAGGATGAAGGAATGAGAAAGGAGGAAGAGGTGGAGAAACGGTATAGAAAATTGATGGGAAGGAGGAAGGAGAGAAGGAAGTAGAAATCGGTAGAAGTTAGGGAATGGGAGAAAGCTGTGGAAACGATAGAATGAAGAAAGGAGGTAAGAGGAGAAAGAATGAAGCTGATGAATTGAAGGGACAACAAAAAAGACCAGCGACTCTCTCACATATAGATCGGAAATTTCCGAATGATAAAGTATCTTGTTAAATGAGAACTGTACTAGCGAGTTTAATTACTATTGTATTTAGTAGAAGTTGAGGTTTTTATGTTAAATATGTTTATTAATGTGATTCTTTAAACGTTTATAAAATTAAATAAATATTGAAATTCTTTTTTAGTAGTAATATGTTATTAGGGTGTCAGCTTGTCTGACTGTTGGCCCGAAATTTGTTCATGTACATCTGCTGCAGTATTATTTACAATACCGTAGCTAGAGTGTGACATAAATGGCGGCCTCGTCCGTGATTTAAAAGTAGCCATATATTTTCTTAACGAACAAATGAATTTGTTTCATATAAGAATTATCGATAAACTACCAACTGAGAGACTCAATAGGATCCTTGTTTGTTGTTTTCTCACATGTGCATGCATATTATACTACCATTTACCTAAATTATTATTGGAAAAACATTGGGCCTTTACTGCCTGAGGCAAGTTCGGTATCTCTAAAGCCGGGAAATTATTCGTGTTTGCCACGGATTTATAGCTTAAGGTACACAAAGAGACAAGATAACACTTGCGCAACCGCATCACGTACGAGTTGTAGTTACTTCAGAGTTGAGTTGGTTATCCATCTATCCCTTGTCTGAATCAATTGCTACTTTGACTATATGTCGTCTAGTAGGTAAAGTACAGTGCTGGAAAGTGAGGAGCCCATGTATCTAGGCTGATCCTACTTTCCAGTAATATCGCGTACGTAAGAATTATGAGGGAACGACAGATGATTAGAGACTATCCTGCCATACGTAGGGAGGATTTCAGACGGAAAGAAGGGGCGGAGCTGGCCAAGATAGAAGCTAGTTCCAGAGAGAATGAAACAGAGCATATCACGCTCTCTAGATGAAGAAGTTGCGGTTAGCGGCAAGGTCAGAGGATAGATAGGACGCAAATTCTAACCCTCACGGAAGAAATGTTAGCCAGAATACTGTTCGCTATACTGGCTGATGTGAATTCTTTTGCCACTTCTGACACCACTGTAACACGATTAACAGGATTGGGTCCAAGGAGACCCCAACCGGTAACTCTCACTTACGTCACCGACTACGGAGAGGATGCCACCATCTTGTACGATAACGGATGCAATATTCCCGCCCTTGTCGGCAAGTGGTACCTGAAATCAGATGTTTACATGAACATATTTAAAGGAGACAACCGAGGTTCTAAGATACGAGTATTGGAAACGTGATTTTAGCCACCTCGCGATTGGTGACAAAGAATATTGCGAACAACGGAGTTATTAATATGCATTGGGGATTTCTCCGGGGGGAAAATAATAGACGTATAGAAACGTTAAATATAAAAGCAGTATTGCATATCGTCTTTCTGTAACATAACTAAATGGCAGTCAGTCGTAACGTAGTTACTGGGTTACAAAAATAACAAAATGGACAAAATGATTGTCAGTCGGTCTGCCCATAACATACCAGTGCTTTAAACGAGGGATGGTCTCAAGACCATGTAAAGAGATGAAACAAGGTAAACGTACAAATATTGTAAACATTATAATAAATCAAAGTATGCAAGCTAATATTATGAAACTGGCGTAATAATGCATAGACCTCACGAAGAAATCATTTAAATCTATTATCAGTAACACAAACGTCAATACTCTAGGTTCATCAACTACTAGTTTCAAGTTTCACTCAGTCAAGAGTGGAAACGCCTCCAAGGAAAATACTATGATACTTATCGATATTATGCGAAAGGAACCAAATAAAAAACCTATAAATCTGTACATCTTATTTTTCAAAGCGGTATATTAAATAATCAAATTTATATCATGCTGCGATTCATGCATATATGTTGAATTGTTGGAGAAGGACTTAATTAAATTTTGGAATCTTGTTATTGACCACACTGGCTTACCATTACGCAGATACATATTTGCTGTAGTTATTTAGTGTTATTTCATACATCCACCTGATTGCTCTTAACAAACCGAAAGAATGCAGCATCTTTGGTTTGTAGAGGTTGTAATTCTGTTATTTTACATTTATCGGGGGTAGAAACACTTGTATAACAAAATTAATTTTAACCAAGCGGCGCTGTCAGATCTGGAACTTGATTCAATGACCTTAATGAGTAATTAAATCCAGACGAGTAAAACAGAAAAGATCCGTGCCTGAAACTCCAAGTATATTGCAGTTATGTAGCATGATGATTGGCTGTAACCATTTTGCAGCTGGTATGATGCATGGAGGTAGTTTGCATATATTGTTCAAAAGTTACATATCAACATTATGAAGGATTATCCTCTTTAGATGCTATGTTTACGTAACGAAATATGTACATTTATCTTGCAAATCAGCTTAATAGTCACACACTCGGGTCTTAAAATATAGCTACTGGCACTGGGTGCAATCGCAATACGTATACATTAACATGTGTATAGCTTTATATTCCTTGTGATATTATTTTTGAATTTTACTCGTTCTGATTACTTTTCGTTTGCAAGATATTGGACGAAGCTGAGATAAGGTTATATTTTTTCATGGAGATGAATAAAAGACGTTTTGAGAAATCAAGCGCGAGTTTGTGCGTATTTGTAATCGGTGTATATTACAATTTACCTCAGAGATTCGGGTACGTTTTGAAAATACAGCTCTAATATATAGTCTTCATGACAGTTTCGATTAGGTATTATCTGTTAAAGTGTTGTGTGTGACATTTTCCCTAACTTAAATTGTCGGGGTTGGTGATTATGCTCAGATGGCGAATACAATAACGTGGACAGAAGCTGAAGAGAAATGGTCCATAATATGTTTTATGTCAGACTCAGATTTGACATTCCGGGAACAGACATGAGCAAAATTGATTTAATTTTAGAATGTAGTCCTCTAGGATTAAACAGCCTGGCATCATTCCAAAATCTGATGCTGATGGCAGTGACATAGTCATAGAAAGCATCATTAAGCAGCCAGAGAAAATTACACTGAAGAGGGTTTGGGTCAACACACAGCCCTGCTTAACTCCATTGGTTACTGGGCATGTTTCTGATGAATAACCTTAAACAACAACACTAGTGAGAACTACATCATTGAATTGCCGAATTGTGGCAATGAAACTCTGGGTAAATAAATATTCCCATTATCTGTCGTTCACGCCATTGGGAAGAATTTCAGCTTGCTAACTGTCATTTGATAGCACACCCAGCACCAGCTTTGCGTCGCTCTATTTTACGTTTGCCACTCCTGAGGAAGGTATGACTGGCCCTTACTTCAGTAAATTGTATTTCATAACCTAGGGAGTGTCACGCATTGTTGCTATCTAATTGTTGAATTTGTCCAGTTCTTTACCAACTATGCTTGATCTTCTCTCTGGTTTATCTGCTGATATACTGTTCATTAGTGTGCCTATGGTACGTGACATCAATTGTGTCTTCTTGTTTAGTTTTGTTGACCAGTGTTAAGATGAAGCAGGCAATGTTTTGGATATAATTGTATGGTGTGCAGGTGATCCTAACAAGGATTGCTCAGTCATCCTGTGGGTTGCGGTTTTGTACTGCTACTTTGTTCCAGTGAAAAGCAACGCCATGCACTTAGCCGCCTGTGTGCATGTCTTCAGCTAGAGCTTCCAGTATGTCAACACCTGCTGCATTGAAGCTTGCCCATCGCCACGTGAGCGTAAATGCCTGATGGGCGAAGAGAACAGTGTCATGGATAGCGCGTGAGTTAGATTTAAGAGAGAAAAAATTGCGCAGGATCGCCCAAGCTAACTCTTCTAGACCTGTCTGAATCCAGTGGCACGAAATTTTCTGTATGTTTTGAGACACGTCCGGATGCAGTGGATGGACATCAGTTCCTACTGCCATTGTTATGATGCCCTGAGCTCTCCATACAACTCGTGCCATCTGCATTCACAGCCGGCAGATGAGTATGTTCTATCAGAAGCAAATTTCCAGAGATAGTGAGGTGCAACAGTCCACTCAGGATCAACAGTAGCAGGTAATATCGGCCAATCGTATTTACGCTAGCAGGATGTGCGTGTTCTGACATGTAGAAAAGGAACTAACGAGTTAATCTACCATTCCTTCTACTGAGTAAGTTGGCTTTCTAATTATAAAAGTTTACTTTTAATTAGTAAATTATCTAATGAAAAGTGAACTAATAAACTCAGAAAGGAAGTGCCACAGCAGAAGGAATGATAGATGAACTAGGAATGCGCGTGCAGACCAGCCATTAAAACGATTAACAAATAATTTCCGAAGTAGATATAAATGTTGATAACTTAATAGAAAACGTTTGGTGCAAGAAATTAAAATTATGAGACCTTAGGCTGTGAAATAGAATGATAATTTACACAACTGTAGAGGAGGCAATGAAACAGATGTGTAATTTATTCTGAAAGTCAACCTGACATTGTGCAAATTAGTGATATATAGTCATAATAATTTAATATGTAACAATGCAGTTTCATCTTCAAGTTTGTTTCAGAAAGCGATTGTAGTGCCAAGGGGTCAAGAGGAAAAGAAATACATGCAACAGTACAACAGGGCTAGTTTGGACCCACATTGCATCACACTGTCATCGAGCATAAATGCTGGGAAACAGCCGTTTAAACCTACCTTGCATCACATTGTACTGAGTTACAGAACAGCAACCTTTTCTGCTTGACGCTGGGGAATTTGGATGGGCTCAAGGCAAACCTTTGGCGGTCATGGTAGGATAGCAGCAGGTTGCTGACTCTACATGACGTGGTAGCAACATAAAAACATGTAAACCGCCATGATGATGGAAGTATGCAAGTACTGATACAGCATGGCAGGGCCACTGAATATAGTCTCGAACAGGGTCGTGGAAATGGCTTTTCCTGTAACCCCCCACTATGCGACAACAAAAAAACTATGTATACGAGTTCGTCAGGCGCGTGATGCCCTATACTGACACCCAAGGCGCGAAAATGGTCAATAAGGTTATCGACAGCATGGCCGGTCCTATGTAAATTACATCAAGCAGGATTGCAAATTTATCAGAGTGAGCGGTCAAACAAGATGCGGTAACAAAGGCGTATAATAGTCCCAATGGGTTTAAAGTCATTGAAGGTACTAATCTTTTAACGATTAAGAATCCATTTTCTGTTTGTCTCTGGTTCAGTAGAACAGCAGAAGAACAGAACAAGAAGCTGATGGTGGTTCTACTCCGATAGCACACCAAGGGCTCAAAGTGGCTAATATTAACAGGTGTAATATTTCTACTATTTAAATAGTATATCCGAGCGATAGCTACGTATTGAAATGCACAATTTCTTTTTTCCTCACGAAAAGTTGTCCTAAGTAGATTTCAATGCACATTTCCAGACTTTAACCACGAACCGAGAATACAGACATCAACAAACGCTCCTAACGACAGGACCGTCCGCATTTAATTTATCACACTAACAATGCCGATTTAGAATTTTTGATGCTTGCAGGAGTGCCTAGAGTTTGCTTAACAACCGGAGGTGTCTCGGTAGGTTTCAATGAGGTTTTCAATGGATCAAGATTTAACCGCTGGTGCGATGCGAAGAACGCGGGTCAGCGTGAGCATCAATAGCAATACGATCATCGTCCCAGGCTCGGATTTATATCTAGTAAACACCCATGGGCGTTATAACGAGTGATATGGGCTGCACTCTCGATTTGCGCGAATGTGGTTTGTGAACCCTGCACCAAATACATGAGAGGTTCTCCAGTAGCTGCGAGTCCCTGATGATTGTGGAGAACATCATCCGATGTGTGAACGTCAAAGCTCATGTCACCGGTGTCTTAGCTACGTTAACGATATTTGGCTTCCACAATTATCAACCATGCCAACATAAGAAAGTCATGACAGAGAGTTTTTTTTAGTGCGGTGACAATACCGAATGGGTTCAGTTAACGAAATAAGAATCCGATGTAGACACACATGTACCATCATAAAACGCAGGAGTACGTTCGTCACCTATCGTCAGCACAATCCAGTTTCAACTTGTGGGATGAGGCTGCACCCCGGACGACAATCGACTAATTTTGTAGACCTGAGAATCCAAGTTTCTAGGTCAGTGCGATAACGGCAGTAATGAGTAATTAATTCCAGTCCTGTAAAAGCAGAAAAGATCCGTGCATGAAACTCAAGGTATATTGCAATTATGTAGCATGATGATGATATCTTGGAATTATTTTGCAGGTGTTAGGTCAGCGCATTCCAGTTTCAACTTGCAGAATAAGGCAGTACCCCTGATAGCAATCGACTAATTTGGTAGAACTGAGAATCCTTGATCCAAGGTCAGTGGGATAACGACAGTTTCGCCGCAGCAATAGCCTTTCATTTGTGACTGTCCGTGTGTATTTATTTCCACAACGCCGATAAGACATTGTCGATGCGCTCTCTCCATGGTCCCTGCCGTGGCTGTTCGATGAAGAGCTCACGCTCAAATGGATCAATCGTCGTAAGACCTGGTCTATCAAAACGAATGGTCTGCATATCTCTGTTCGGATATAACACACTAATTGCTCATTGTCTGGATCAACGGCACATTTGCCCTTAAAACTGAGGAGCTGGTTGGCGTTTGTTTCAACGATCACGTCCTGGCGGAAGCCAGACTGGTCGAGGAACACATGAACATCTACTTTAACCTCTGTATCCTGGTGCAGACAAAGTGAAAGGCTAGAGGTCTGTCTCAATGGGCATGTACTAAGCCAGTGGTTGCTGGTCAACAATTAGACTTTTACTTCAACGTGCTATTTGGGGGAGCTGTGAGACCATACCTAAAGATCTACTCGGCCGAACATCAGAGATAAAGTAGCGCTGCACACCGAGTCAGTACAGCGGCAGTGGATCTACAAGAACTGCGCATCTGATGCCAGCGGCGCTCCTCTGACTGTCATGCCCATTGAGGGTGAAGTCGTCGACATCGGTCAGTGGTCTGCTGTCCCTGGTCGCAAGGTATGCCTGCCACCGATTCACCACGAAAGCTAAAAACAACAACTAAATCTGGAACTTTATAGAAGTTACCTTAATATGATTAGCTATTCTTTATTTAGGAGATAAAATGATTGGTAAGAAGTTTTGTTGTAAAAAGACCGATAAGAGATGTCGTTTCGTGTCACAGGCTCTTTATTAGCTATGAAATAATTTAGATGACAAAATGTACAGAGTTAAGAAAGCATCTTATTAAAGTCTACATACCTTTTCACGAGTATTTGTATACATTTCATATATTTGATGAAACAACGTTTAATAACTTAATGTCAATAAATCCTTGAAAAAGTACAAATTACACGAAGCGAAATATTACAGTGATCCGTGTCTTGTATAAAATTCACGTTTGAAGATATAGTTAGAATTTTCCTCAGATAATATATTTCTAATGATAGTAGATGGGATTCGCGATAAGACTAGCATGTTCCTAATATGTACGTAAAAGCAAATCACAAGTTTTAGTTGATTAAGACTGTGAAATTAAAAATGATGGAATGTACTATAATATCAAATTACATTCGTTCATGCCAAAATCATTCATGATCCATCTCGCTACCAATGATTTGTAATAGTGGCCACTGTGGAAAAAATTTGCGGTTTAAGAATTTGGAAGGCGAAATGAAAATGAAATTATATGGGTAGCAAAATAAAAATTAAAAATTGTTAGACCCCAAACGCTAATCATAATGACACAGGATGTATATTAAACATTGATTTGTAAATTCCTACATATTAATACGACTTCTTTAGTGAATAACCACACAACTTGGAAACATTTTCCCAACTTGATCATTCCAAGAGGAGGCACAAACAGTATGACAATTGTGTCAGAATTGTTGTGCACACTACAATTTAAAGTCCCCAGTATATCATTCATTATTGAAATCTTAAGTTGTACCGACAATTATGCTTGACATTAAATAAAGTAAACAAGGTACTGCTTTTCGAGAGCAATCATTTATCGGATTTGAGGCACAAGCAACCTAATATTTTGAAAAGAAGTTCACCACATTGAGAGCAATACCGTGTTTGGCTGAAAATGGTGAATCCTAAAAGGAGAAATGAAAAAGTAAAAATATTGATGAAATGAATAATGACAAGTTAATAAAGGATCTGCCGTTCCTAAACATCTTTATAGTATTGAAGGAAAATGTTTCTACACGTACGGCAAACAAACTCGCTAAACATATTCACGGAGGATTTACAATGCCAGAGTTATGTAAAAAACTGTAAATAACTAATGAATGAATGTTAGCACAATTTTAAAAACAAATATGGTGATAACTTATATTAATTCATCTAATATTAGTTCAGTTTGCATAAATTTTGACATAATGCAATGCTGGCATCGAGAAAGATATCAAGTTTGAAGGCAAGAAAATGCAGCATGAAACAACAGTTTATGACGAACACAATTTGAAACATGAAGGAAAAGGTTGCATCCGAGTGTATGGGAAGATTAACTATCAAATGTAAGTGATGTTGCCTCAGTCTTTGACAAAAGCAGTACAATGACAATATGCAGGAAACATCAGAATCCATAAAAGAGTGACTAGCAAAGAGGAACATATATAACATGAATTTGTCACAAAGTGTGATGGCACACAAACGTTCAAATTTCTACTTCAGCAAAGGTTTTTATCTCAGCTTCAAAAGGACAGAAACGTACGATGGCATTGTAGTATTGTGAGTGTTTCTAGGAATTGATAAGACAAAAGTATAAATAAGCACGGTAGAGGATCTCCATTCAAAGAGGAAGAAAAAGACACACAACGGAGATTTAAAAAATGCAGTTCCCAAAGGAATATTGCAAGGAGTTCTGATCAACTTTGTGGAATCAATTAAGTACTTCAGCAGGAGTTCAAAACACTTAAACGCTAATATGAAAAACAAACAATAAATCTTTACAATACAGCATGAGGCGTACTCCTTAAGATCATATATGATATCTAAGTAGCTATAAACTTGTGTATAAGGTCATGCATGATATTAGAAGCCAAATGCAACCTCTGGGAGAAATAGAATGCGTACCAAATTTAACTCTCTCAACATGGTTGCAAACTGTTTAGTGAAATTTATTTTAAAAATTATAAGGTATAAAAATATACAGCGATGAGCCAGACGATATCAAGCAAAGCATATTTTATGTTAAGTTCCCCAAACGTTGTTAATGAAGCAGTTGAGGAACAAACTAATGAAAGACATTAACAGCAGGTTCTTGTCCGCCTTGGTTAGCGATTCGGCCTCGGCAGGTGTGGATACGTGAGAAAGCTTGCAAGTAGCTTTCCGCAGGTGAATGGTTCTTACTGAGTTTCACCGAGCTTCTTAGTGCACCAGTTATAATGGTCGCCAGGTATAGTTTATAATGCCTTGTAAAAACCAAACGATCAACAACAGCAAGCGCTTACCATTAAACAACTGAGAATAATGCCTTGCATACAGTTCCTCTGCATTCACAGAAGTTTTATGATTCCATCATTCCTTGAACAAATTGAAAGACGGCTTTGTTACAAATTAACAAGAAATATATTGCAACATCATTTTTAGCATAAAATGATCGTCTGTCCGTGTGTTCTAGTACCTGATACACCTCTCAAAGATTAGGTCTGTAACTTTGAGCCTGAAATTTTAGCTTTGGGACAGACGGTGCTCTTGAACGGAAACTAAAAGCTTTTAAGACTGGGTCATCCTACATACTTATATCCACAGAGATAATTAAACTAGTTATAACCTGTAGGTTTAACCACGTTGAATAAGAAATATATAAATACTAGTATGATTATACATCATGAGAATTTACTATAATAATTTATGCAATGTAGCTATTTTTTTCTACTTTCAAATTTCTGAAGCAATATGTTTTTCTCATTCCATTCAGTCATAGACATTCTAAAGCAGTTGCATTTATTTTGTGTTTAACTAACACCATCGCACTTTTACGATCCGACCACTAATTCATTTAAAGCTATGTTGGGCACTAGATGACCCAGTACACAACTCGTGTACTTTAAGTAATCGAAACATCTTATGCACAGTCAAACATCTATGCTTCTGGCCTTTTTCTTGATATTAATGTCCCTGGAACGTACATACTTGATTTATGATGGTATATTTTGTTACCAAGTAATAACGGCAAGAACATATATAGCACAGTAGGCTCCAGGAAAAATTTCAAAAGGTAACCAAATTTGTGTTAGATTCAGTCCTACCACACATTAAGAAGAGGATAAAGGGTGAAAGAAGACATTTATTGCTAGGATTATCAACATAGTAGTATCATCTCTAAAAGTCGTAATTTTTCCAGCTGGTTAAAAGACACGCAATGTCGATGATATCAGGCATCACACCGTTTGTTTTCATATGTAAGCTTCAATAAATAATTATCATTATTGCTCATTCCCTTTTAAAAGCAATATCAATTGAGCGATTGCATTGGTGCCTCTACCAGGATCCCTACCACTACTAATCCTTTCGGTTAAGCTTGCTATACGATCTGTTATAGTTATACAAAGAGCTGTTAATATCATACCATTGGTTTCAAAAACGTGTCGCAGTCGAAACGCCAGTTTGACTAAGCAGCACTTTCAACCTTTCAAGTAATGGAGCATTGTGTTTCAACCCTTGCTGATATTTTCTCTAAACATGTTTTCTAAATCGAATTAGTGCCCAGCTGTTTCTGCATTTCTCTTTCAATATGTGTAAAATTAGTACCTTTAATTGTTTTAATCATTTCCTATAAATATCACATCAGGGTCTGCTATCTCTTTGTTATACATATCCAGGTCCTTCTTCATAAGATATGATTATTACTGCATTCATTGCTTGGACACAACCCCATACTTCTATTTGGTTTGGATTATGAATACTGTAACAGACGCATAATGGACAGTGTTTTAAGGTATTCGTCTAATAAGATTTCTGCTTATTTTGCTTGTATGCTAAATGATTAATTGTTTTATTTCTTGCAATCACGTTGATTGATAAGTAGCTTTCGTTTGTCTATTGTAGAATTTCAGGAGAGTGTAAGTTTACAACTTGGTGAATTCTATTGTTTTCCTTCTTTAGCTATCGTTACGTAAATTCACAACGAAAGCAAAATATCAGTTCCACCGATCTTATTAGATATTGTGTTAGGAACAATGTTTTTATCTCCGGTGAGAATCTTAGAATCTAATGATATTGTTTTCATTTGTTTATGTCAATATAAAGTTTTCTACGCATTAATTAAATGAATCGCAATTAAATTATATATTTCATACATTCCTAAGACATGCGTTACATAATCTTTCTAACTTTCATTAATTAATTGTGTATAGTAAGGGACAACATATCTATCTATACATTTATCATACATTTAATTACCAACAACTGATTAAAATGGATTCCAAACAAGTAGAGAAATCATGAAATCTTTGCAACTATCAGATTAGCTAAAATATCAAGTTCGCTGTCATTTGTAGTAATATAATCACTGGTGAGTAAATGTATTCAAATTTATCATTTAAATGAAATTCAGGACGAGTTGAAAGTTGATGTTTTGTTAAGAACCGGAAGTAGATACTTTAGTGAGGTTTTACATTTTAGGATGGTGATAGCAAGTCCAGAGTAAAGGACTACGTTAGCAGTAGAAGGTGGGTGACCGACCCAAACAAAGTGGCGTCTACTTTGAGGGGGACCCCCATCAAGGCACCATTTTACAATCCGGGCCTCTTACAATAATGTTGATTTTACCTGTGGTAATCTGATTTATTAGTTACCAAAGGCCAATTTAAGCCTTGCATAAGATAGCAAAAGAGAATGACTGCGACCAGATTGATTGATCTTGAATATATATTTAATGACTTTCTTGGGTAATTGTTATAGTTTTTTCTCCATTGTGTGTGAATCGCTAAGTGCGAAAAAAAGTTTTAGAATGATCTTTTAGAGATTCAGTGAGCTATCTGAATTTGTAATCAAGCATATCTCCCTAACTGAACCCCTGGTACTATAAAACGTGCACATCTGTTGGAGTTCGGGAGAACTCCCAGGCACGTGCACATGGGTTAAGTTTTATAAGTCTACAATTACCCATTAAATTTTATTTCTTCTTTGTTCAGTCTATGGCAGGCACCCCCCCACTTATAATTTTTTTTTCTTAACGCTGGAATCTGTCAGTCGCGTCCTAAGTTTCCACAGGTCGCTATAACCACTACACTACAGTGTGTGCTCAGAATATAAGGCAGAAATAATTTACATGAATTATACTAGCAGTGCTGTTCAGAGAATGTGTCAGTACATTAACACTTATGGTCTGACGTACATATATATAGATCAAAAATGTATAGTATTCACGCATTTATATCACACTAAACAGAGAATTTATTAAGTATTTGAGCATTTTAAATCATACATGTTCTGTTATCTATATCGTAACAGGTATCGAGTTTTGCTTGAGTGGCCTGCCATTATTAGCAGGTCAACTCATCACAATGCTTATTTTTAGCAGAGATTGGCACGTGATCTGAGGATGTCTAAATTGTGAGTCGAATTGGAATTCCGGTAATTCATTGTAGCTGAAAAAATACGTTACGTTACTGGATATACTGAAATAATATATATCGACTGACTAAGTGATCTGTAATTAAATCGTTGTTGTAATAATACTAATAATGAGTTATTCCGCGCTGACCATGGAATCTCATGCAGATAAATTAGCTCGACAATTACTAGCTTCAATTAAGAAATATATTCCAGTTCGTGATTCTGCCAAACAGCAGATACAACAACGCCAGGAAGCATGTGGAATTTACAGAAGGTACACCAGAATCAGAACCTGTTAAAAAACTACCTTCTTAATTTACCAAAGGTCGTAAAATACTTAGAGAAAACCCTGTAGCGGTTGCTGCAACAGGATATCCAGATCGTGATAAATTATTAGATCCATGTACCTCTGATGTTTAAAAAAAAAAAAAAAACTGGGTTCCTTTTCAATTTCAAAAGAGCCATGGCATAACTAAAATCACAAAATTATGAAGATGAATTAACAAAATGTAAGATGTAAGTCGAAGAAACTAAATGATAGCCATTATCTGGCGACATATTATCACCATTCAGACCACCTCATATTGATGATGAAGGAGCAGTAGGAAGTGGGCTTGTCACTCACGACCGACGTCGTGAAAAACAAACCTCCCCGGTGATTCAAGATCAAATTTGTTCAAATAACGTCCTCACTTATGCTGATTGACTAGAAATTCTGATTGTTGAAAGACGAGCCAGAAACAATTTCAATGAAGTGATCAATGAAGCAGCCACTATTTGTCAGAGTTTATTTACCGGTGACGTTATGGACAGCAGGATCTGTCGGGCATTAATCGATGAAATTACCGATGATTACTACAGTGATTGCTAAATTAGATCGACGAAAACACAATACCATTATTATACACAATGGCCAACGTGGACCTGAAAACGTCAAGGTGATAAATTCACTATAACAGGTTTATAGAGCGATGTACCGAGATGGACTCGGCGATGATATTCAAGGGTTATTTAGAAGGATAGCCCCAAAAGCTATGACAACTGCAAAACAATTAGGCATGAAATCCATCGAAGTTGTTCGTGATAATCGTATTAGCATTATTGGCGATGTTGCTGGTAAAGCATCATGGATCAGAGACATGCTAGCACGATTAGTACGATGAAAACCACAGCCGGTAAAACTACCCATCACCGAAATGATGCCAGCAAGTGTGGATAAAATAACAAATCTAGCTGCAAATGAGCGGTTGAAAGAATTACCTGGCGGGCCATTACTGACGAAGCAAGCTGCAGCCGAGATGGATAAAACTATAACCGCAAACCTAATAGCGGGTAATGGTCAAGCCCGTCGTCGTCGGTGATATACCGCTTGATCAGTGTTAGAACATCGTTTTAGACAACGACGAGTATAATAAAATGTTCAAGCGTGTGTCTGATGCCTCATTTGACATGAATGTACCATTACTCAAGGATGAGTGTGCGCGTGATTATCAATATTATTCTTATCATGAACGTGAACCAAACCAACGTGGACGAATCGAACTACAAGTCCAAAATATATCCAGGTATTTTCTACCCGCTGATTCATTCGCTGAAGTTCATAGGAAAGTTGTGAAAAATTTTGATAGGCATACGCCGCAAATGAACGATGTGGATTCGTTAACAAAGGTATTATGGCGTTGTTTAACAATGCCAGATATATAATTGACGGTGAAGAAATCAAAGCATGCCTCGATAACTTTGATGCCGCTACGACAATTATCGGACTGGCCCGATAGTGTGATGACTAATCACGGTCCGCCCGTCCGTCCAAGATGTTCATGAGGGACATTACTGACAACCCCAACAATAGGCAGTGTTTCATGGTACAAGTAGCATAGGCTAGTTCCAATATGAGAGCAGCTGGAAAGATGCTGCGACCAGAAGCTGCTTTTGCGACACTGCAGGATAATAATCCATAATTCAACTGGGATATGCAGCATGACGATCTTATGTTAACGCCAATGGTGGATTTTCATGTGTGATACCACTGTCACACATTTTCGGATTCTGTAAACATGTTAGAAAAGTTATATTCGGAGCCAAACATACGGTTGTACTGGTACAGACCACGGTGATATCTGACGTGCTGGTATTTCTGCAGGTGGTCTTTGTAAAATAACGGTAACAACATTTGCATTATGGAAGCCAACGATGACAGCATCAGTGACAATAGGAGCACTGTTGCTATCGTTCATGGATAGTGTTGGTAAATCAATGCTGTCATGCTGACAGTGACCATAGAACTCCAGGCACAGCAGGGACATTTTCATGGCGGCACGATAGATATTCGTGGCAATTGAGCGTGCCACCGGGTATAATGATCAGATTGCGAACCCAACGGTGTTTGACAGATTAGCAGTATTCACGATTTCGCTGAAGATAAATGGACATCAAGAACCAACCGGAAGATACAATACGGAATTTTGACCAGATTAACGTTGCAAGGGGTATCATAGCTTGATGAGATTCATGGTGTGTGATCAGAATGTCGACTCTGGTTTGTAGATATCTCAGCGGGATTTCAAGGCGATTTATCCAATCTATAATCTTTCGTTGGATCACCTTCATTTGTTCAGACAATCTGTAGTTGACGTACACGTGCGAGCTACCCTTAGTCCTGCGCCAGCTGGTGGTTACAGAGCAATCACTGTTACACTGTCAGACAAAACAATGTTGCTTGACGGCGTTGGTGGACGAATGAGAGTCATTGATGCACCAGTGGGAAACATGTAATTAGATCATTCATGATGTTATAATGTCATATCATCAACGTTACTGTGACACCCGGTCAGATTAAAAAGTTGAAATCGGCATCAAAGAAGAATTCTGGTGCAAAGAATATATCTGAAATCAACGGCATTGCAAGACCCAAATAAATTATCGTTGACTTAACGTCAGCTCAAACACTACAATGACTCCCAGAAATCAAAAACTGGAGTGCGACCTGATCTTTCTGCGTATGCGAGCAGCGATACAGCAAAGACCGGCGGTATATTTTCACTTCTATCGGCGATACCAGCGCTGATTGTTGCTGCAGCTATATCTGTTGCAAAAGCAGCCGTACTTGGTGGTGTTCTAACAGCTGCCTGCGTGGCACTAAAGAAGGCAACACGACACGGATTAAAGGCCTCAGAAAAGGACGACGTTTACGATTACCAGGAACAAGGTACGGTCAAGGTCTGAGACTGCCGATGTGTTTCACTAAACGTCCCGACGTCCAATTTTGATTTACTTGATGCTACTCGGCAATTAAACATACAAAAGCTTCGGAAGTGTTTTCAGCAATATTTTAAAAATGAGCAAAATATTTGTCTACGTCTTTTTCTCTAAAAGCGGGCACTACACTAATATTCTAAGTAACATCAAAACTTGAATTTGTATGTAAAGTGGGGATGTGGATTTTACTTGCCAACTCTGACTATTTTAATCGAAATTGAAATTCTCTTTCTTCCTTTTCTTTTTGCATTTGCCTCTCTCTCTCCTCTTTCTGCAACAGTATATATTTTTCTTCTTTCTGTAACTTTATTTTTTTCCCTCTCCTCTTTCTCCAACATCATTTTACTCTCTCTTTTCTCCTTATCTAATTGCAATTTCATTTGTTTCTCTCTCTCCTATTTCTCAAACAACATTTTCCTCTCTCTCTTTCCACCTTATCTAATTGCATTTGACTCTCCTCTTTCTCCAGTTGCATTCTCCTCTCTCTCTCTTTCCTCTTTATTTAATTGCATTTGTTTCTCCTCTTTTTCTTTCGGAAGTTTTCACGCTTTCATAACTCTAATTCCATCTTATATTTTAATTTTAATTCCTTTACTTTTATGTTAGAGTCTGATGCAGACGTACTAATCAAAACCAAAGTACTTTTATCCGAATCTCTTCCACCAACTATTGAACCAAAATATTATTTATTTCTTGCTTCGATAAAGATTTTGCCTCAGAAAGATAATATTTTCTGGCAAATTGAAGCAATTCATCTTTTTTCAAGGAGTCTAACTGCTCCTGGGTAAGATTTGAAATAAAAATCTCCATTTTTGATGACATTGCAAAAGCTTGCCGATTTCACTAAAAGATTTCTAAAATGTGAAAGAATATTTGGGATTTAAAAAATTCCGAAACTATGGGAACTTATCTTTCAAAAACAAAGTTTCCTGAAACATTTTAGCAAAATTTGTATCCCAAAGACGAGCGCCCAGTTTTCTGTTACGAGTCTATGCTCTTAAAATAAGTAACAGAAAAGAGTGAAGACAACAAGCTTTGCAAAATTTAACATAATTTATTTCCCTAGAATACAAAGTGAAAAATGAGAAAAAAAGATCTCACGGTATAGCGAATAAAATTCAAAAATAATCCAAGAATTAAAGACACAAGTCTTAGTAATAAAAAGTCCTGAATAAAACTCAGTTCAAGTTCCCAGGAGATCCAAAGTTGAAGGCGATGACGTGTCTGTTATGGTCTGCGAAGTACTAATGTGTCAACAGTCTCTTGATGAGTCACAAATATTATTCCAGGTTTGAATTCAGTATAAATTCCAACGAATGTCTTAATCCAAGAATTTTGTCAGAGCACTTTAGTATTTCCAGAGAAAATATTCACTTGAATTAAAAAATTTGAAGAAAATAAACTTCAGCCCAAACTGGTTACAACATAATGCAACTTAAAATTCTAGGTGTTAAAGCACGACTGGCAAAATCCTCACAGTCACTAGATAATATAGTTCTCTTCTTGACCTCAGGTCACAATTGACATTTTCTAAAAACAACCATTACCTAATGGAAAATAACCTTCTAGAATGATCTAATGAGCTTTGTATATTTACAGCACAATAGCCTACAAAATTCAATTAGGAATCTCCAAAACCCTAACCTTGATTAACATATTTACGCCTTCTTGCTTACCTGAACAATAATTAGTTAATAAACTCATACACATAGCGAATAAAGAAGCTAGTATTAGTTGTTTGCATAAATGAAATTAATAAAGTCAATCATGTCAAGCAGAAATGAACTGAATTTTGGACACGGTCAAGTCCAGTAAACAATGTTACATTACAATAACATGTAATGAAATAAAAAAAAAAAAAAAATACAACTAACAGACAAACAATTAAATATACATAACAGCAGTGTCTGCCATAGAATACCCAGAGAATACAGTTGCTAAGTAAGAGAAATGTAAATGGTGAAAGGTGAATTTAGCTATAAATGGAATCCAATATTGAAAGTAGATATACAATGTCTACGAAGCTTCCATATTCTCCTTACACAAATTACAATGTGTAGGTCGAGCCCGTGTTTCTGCTAATCTTACATTTATTGGCTTAGACACGCCTGCTCTCTAGATCAGACTCCATTTCTTTTCACAATGCTATTACAGATGGTAAAGGAAATACACACATCCGAGCAGGACTTATCTTCCTTAAGACATACTTTACAAAAGATAATCTGTGATACCTAAAGTATAATCGACCAATTTCACATTTGCACTGTTGTTGAACTGAAATTTTAATATCTTTAAAGAGATTCAATATTTTCATTATTTCTTCTGGCTTCCTGGCTCGCAACAGTATTTCGAGCATGATAATTTTTCATAAAAGTTATTCCTCTTAAGTAAATAAAATCATGTTCATTAATACCATTTTGGCGGTGGGATAAAACAGGTAAAATATTTAAAGATACTACCCACCTGAGCAAAAGAAGTTGAATTAAATTAAAAATGAAGCACAATTATTCCATTGCACTAATAATATATTACATGGCTGAGTAATGTCGTTAAAAAAGATAGTCAAGTCATTACTTAAGATTTATCATCTGTTAATCTCTTTTGTTGCAGTTTCTGTAATTTATCAGATAGTGGCTACCGTATTGTCGTCATTATTGAACATGATACCTATAAGTATCCTTTATCTTGCTCACATCTTCATTTTCCAGAAACTAATTAAGGCATGCGGGCATTGCAAGTAAAATATATTACTGCCATGCGCTTCATACTGGATGAAATTGAAACGTTTCAAAATTTGATGACATATAATCCCTTGTGCCTTAAAGCGGAAGTGAATCACTTGCTCAACAATATCAACTTTTGTTATGTATGGTACAAGGTGAAACAACGTTCTCTAATTCAGGTCTTAAGGCCACTATTGTTTCACTGAAGCTACACTGACGATTGCAGGTGATGCATCGCTGGTTAAACAATTTTGTTAGCAAGGAACTATTGTTAAAATCCTCAGATATTATATATATAAACATCTGCATGTGTCTATCTTGCATTTGTTTCGGTGTGTCGCGCTTGCCAAACAAGATATTGCGAGCTACAAACTCGCAGCGGAATAACAATTTGTTTCTTCTTTTCTGTACTTTTTATTTTCAAACTTTCTTTTAAGCTGGCTCATCCCATTTTTTATATTCTATCTTACTGTTTCATTCCCTTTCCAGGACGAGTAGTTATCTGTGTCTGTTTGTGTGTGTGTGTTTTAGTATACTTGGTAGGACCGGAGTTTGAATGCACACCTATCTCGAGGACAGGACTACATTGTGAGGAATTACACACCAGTCCTGAAAATGTTTCGTCTGCAAATGGTTGACAATGATCATAAGAGGTGAATTTCGTGTTACTGTGAAAGTCCTCACAAAGTCGGTAATGTCTGACAGACAGTTACACTCCATGTGTATAGTACCCACAATTTACGGCCTTTCTTGGGCTGTAGACAGATGGGCAAAAGCTTAGCTAATCAGAAGGCGTGTGACTCATGACTGTCATTCAATCAGAATATCGCTTCTGTGCAGTGTCACTGTAAAATTTCGTATACCTTTAAATACGATTCATAAAAATAATTACTAGTATTATTAGTGATTTTAAAAAACAAAAATTATAGTAATGGTAAACTGGTGATGCCAGCAGAATGAATGCTATTATAAGCCAGGTGCGACAGATGGTACGGTGTTTTTGGCGCGTGATTTGGCGTGTACATGGATTTTATTGCTTCGAGACTTAATGCACCTGTGACCTAACTCTTGGAAGATGGCAAGACGTACTCTATCAAACTGGTAAGAAACAAAAAGATTCTTTATGAAGTTGTTTATTATATTCGTGCAAAACAGCTGTTCGTTCTTTCATTCGTTATCATCTGTGACAACTTGCTTGTATCCCGTTCTAACAATGAGCTTGATGCACAGGGCCTCGTGTCATTGCTTATATTTAACTATCAGTCATACACATAGTATAAAACAATATTATCACTGACAGTTAAATTGTAAGCAACGATACGAGCCCTTGTGCGAAGGTCTTTGATTATTATATTCCCATGTCACAAACAGTTCACATTAATGTCATAAGAGTGGGTTAACGAAGAAGTGGATCACTTCTCTGTCTGTCTGTCTGTCTGTCTCGTCCATTTCCTTTTCAACTTCATTGAGAGAGAAGCAGAGCAAAATGAACTGCATAGTACAGGAAAAATATTGTGCTTAGAGAAAAAGAAAATTAAAACAAAAGTCAGATAGGCCAGGAAAGCAAAATGGAATACCTCTTTGTCAGGACCTGATACCCCCGAAAAGTAAATGGTTGGTCCTAGTCAAGCTAGTACAGTTCTAACTCTTAATGAAACAATATATCCCCCAACATAAGATAGGGCTCTGTAATGACAGACTCGTTGATAAAAACTTGTTTACTATAGTCTGAATCCTGACTTGGTACCACACGAGCAGGAAAATTCCAAAATCACGCTTTAATGAACTAGACAGCAACAAGCAAGACCAAGTGATTCTCAGGGCTATGCCGACTGAGGTCCCTTATCTGATCGCCGCTATGGTAGCCGGTTTTGTCTGAGTATGAAGAGGCGAAAACGTACCCTGACACTCATTTACTTATTTTCGCCTTTCCTATCATTACCCTTCTGACTGTGCTATCACTTCCGTCTTTACTTGATCTTTGACTACACACCACCCGTTGCTTAATAGTCAAGTGTGATTGCATCAGAGTATAGTATATATATATATATATATATATATATATATATATAATATATATATATATATATATAGCATATATACTATATATATATATATATATATATATATATATATATATATATATATATATATATATATATATATATATATATATATATATACATACATACATCCTCGTTTATTTGAACCGATTTCAGTAACGGAAATCTTTAATGTGAGAAAAAGTGCACGGAACGTAAGTCATTTCATCCATTGAATGTCTAACCTGACTGTGACCAGAGTGGCAATAACACTAGCATCATCCACACCGTTCAAGCTTAACGGTCTTTCCATGCTATTACGGCGTCATCTTGCGTACACTAAGGGCGAGCCTCTCTTCCTCAGACAGCATTGTGACGTAGTTCATCGTATTCGGTGTTACGTATCGGCTCGTTTAATGTAACAAAAGAAAAGAGCGAAGACAACAAGCTTTGAAAATTTTAACAATAATTGATTTCCCTAGAAAACACGGTGAAAAGGTAAAAATGTGAAACAAGACTTACGATTTACGAAGAAGAGCCACAAAATTGTCCTACAATTGTGAAAACACATAAGTCCTGTGAATAAACAGTTCTAAATTGACGTAGTCTGAATCTAAATCCCGTTCCAAGATGGCGGATGATGACGTCAGACGAAGGCTAACACAAATGTGCAGAATGTTCACTGTAAATCACAATTTGTATTGTTCGGTTCCAATCTAGAAATAATTTCAGCAAATGTCTTTCTCCAAAGCCAGTTGTGTAGTTCTCCAGGGAAAATAATTATTATTTCGAAAGTAGACGAAGCAGACCTGTCCTCAATAACAAAACACATGTTATTCTTCATACGTACGAACGAACAACTCTTTCCAGCACAAAAGAATACCTTCTTAAGGTATTAAAAACTCTATAAGATGTTATCATGTGACTCTCTAAGATGTTAAAATATGACTCTTCAATATGACTCTAGACTAGTTATCAGGTACCTGAGTATTTTAAAGCAAACTCATACGTCATTTCATGTACACGCATGAAGAAATCGTGGAGATTTCGAAATATCGCCAACGTAGTATAGAATGTCAACAAGTATTATTAGTAATGACCGTGGTCACAACCAATCATTTACATAGCTATTTCCGACTGTTTACTTGAATCGACAAAACCGTCATGCAAAAATCGTGCTTACGCGAGTCACATTTACGTTCTAAATAAACACGATGTTTCTAACAAAATATCAGACCCTGCGAACATAATCATCATCATAATAATAATTACATTTAATGATATAAAAATGAAATAAAAATGAAATAAAAAGAATTAGAAAGAATTCAAATTTTAACACACATGCAATTTAAATACAGGATCGTAACATCGGTAACTGCCGGATAATTCCGTAAATTACCATAATCTTGAGAATTTAGTTTTATATCTTTTTCCACACATGAATATATAAATTACACCTCTTGTTAAATCCACGGGAAAGGCAAATTTGTAGTTGCCATTATTTCATTTTGCTTCATTCGACATTGTAAATATCGAAAGCAGACAACATAGTATTTTCCTTCTATGTACATATATGTGAAGTCCTGCATATACCCCTTCGCTGAAAATGAACTTGCCCAGGAACCAGAAATGACTGAAAAGCATGGCCGTCTTTTAAACTGAAAACTTCGTTTGAAATGGAACGTGCAGATGATAACCGTCTTAGTTACCCCCTGGGCATAATCAGGTTTGAAATTATAAATCAATAATTGAACTGATTAAGTTCTCAGCATCTTTGGTCTCATTTGTGCTTTTTGGTTTTTAAATTGGAAGGGGGTGGGTACAAACAAACGGGGAAGTATATTCAGACTATAGTTTAAGCTCGATTTAGTGGAACTTGATGTTGTCACTGAATGGGATGGGCATGTCAACATGTGATATTTCAAAGCACTTTCAAATCAACACGTATATTCATGCTGAAAATTGATTCTCAAATTTGGAAAACTCTGCATATTGCTATTTATACCTCTACCCTTCCACACAAAGCCCTAACGAGCTTTATTCTACTTAGAACTATTAGATTCATATATATCGCAGTCAGCGACGACTGGTTATGAGTCAGCTGTGACACTGCATCTATAATTAACAGCCACCATATTGCTTACATCAACGTACAGTATTGACAACAGCTTTCTTGGGCAACTAAGTATGTTGTAATATTTGTTTCACTGATGTTTTGTTACAGTGATACAGAGCTATGGACTATAACATGTGCTGTACTCCTGCTATTATTAGCACACGATTAATAGTTGGCCAAGATTGGACATCAGAAGACGTCACTGTCCGGTGCCATAAATATATAGGTGACATTTGACCATAAATAAATGGCTCCCACATACAAATCTTGGTGGCGTCATCCATAACTACCGAAGTTAAGATTTGTCGCACTTCGCACCTTCTCACAAGTTTACTACTCCCCGTGCCACCGTGGTAATATATGCTCCAGTATGAAACCGTGTTTTGGAGTAACAGCAGTAGTACATAGAAAACTCAGATTTACAGGGAATACGACACAAACAACTAACTTTAGCATTCCAGGAAAATGAGACTCACTTTAGAGGTTTTCTTATATTTATCATGATTTTGATTGGGGGAGAAATTTTGTCTCTAAAGCAAAAATACTAAACTCTGGGGAAAATGATAATGGTATTATAATAAAATTGCTTACTTGTGAGTAAACAAAATAATAGCTTATCTGATTTAGCTTCTGACCCGTTTTCATGATAATAATGGTCAATGTGCATATTCATCCGTCATAACTCATTTCTCGAGAAATGCAGATAATCGTAGACAAAAACAAAGTTACAGGAGATTTTAATTTCAATTTATTAGCATTCTTACCTTTATCTTCAAATGAACTAAATATATAGGTCAGATTAGGTTAAATATCAAGATTATGTTAAAGGTTATTGAAAATTTACTTTTAAAGGAAAATGGCTTTTATCATCAGATTTAAGAGCATAGTAATTTGATATATACAAATGTTGTTGTTGTTGTAGGTTTTAACGTCATTTTTCAGCACAAGATAGGCTATACATTGTGGTCAGTATAACTGGTGGAGGAAGAACCCTGGAAAACCCCGGGAAGAACCACCGATCCATTAGAAATTACTGGCAAGCTTTCTCACTTACCCACATTAGACGAGCCTGAGAGTCTAACCCACGCAGACGGAGGTTAGACGGCAGTGATCCGGAACGGAGAGTGCTTTAGACCACTTCGCTACTTGTAGGCCCCTAAAACAAATGTAAAGGATGCTTATGCAACTATGAAATGTATCATAAAAGTATTTGTTTTTTGTAAATATGCGCATATTATAGTAACAAAGAACCACCTCAAAAAATCGGTTACAACAGCTCCTCATGTAACTTGAGAATTCATTACAGTATTCTAAAGAGTGTTATTGATGTAGGTGTCCACTGTCTGTCACATTTCCATCACATGTTTAGTAGCTGACTGTTATAGGCAGAGGTTGGTTTGCCTCATCGAAATAATTACTAAGGACTTTGATGAAAACTTTATAGATTCAAATAGGATAATTAGTGAAATGGATTTTTTATGGCAAGTAATTATTTGTCATTGAAACATTCATTCTCTTGAGAACTGGGAGTTTATGGCTTTGGGTCAAAACAGTGCATCATGAAAATGGAGTAGGATGATACTGTTATAGCATCTGCTGTTTTTTTACAAAGATATTCTACGTATAAAGCACATTAATATAGCTGCAATATCGAGACATATACAGCGTAGTGTTAGGAACGATTTAAATTACAGACGCATATAATAACATTCTAAAAGAAGACACATATAATAACATGCCATTGAGATTTTGGATCTTTAGTTTAGAAATCTATTGAGAACCCTGCCTCTGTGTGCAAGGAGGGCATACCTTGTCAAAATAGCAACATGATTGTTTCTACCCTGAGATTCCTTATCGATATTTTTGTGGAATCAAATGAATAGTTCATAGTTTTTATTACTTATGCAGTATTTAATGTATTATTATGATTTGCTTTATTTGAATCTTAAATGATGTTCATGAATTAAGTAGTTGTCCCATTAAAGGCCCTGTTAAGTGGTCAGTAAATAATTGAATTTTAGAGGCAATGGCTGCATAGCTGGTTTAGAAATTAGAAATTAACGCTTCGGTGATAGACTACTATAGTATTAAGGTTGCTGCCAGAGCAACAGAACACTGGAACCCTAGTCCTACTACGTAATATCTTGCCCTGTTATGTATAGTGGTCATTGTCTTAATTCCTGAACAAATCGTGCCGGTGGCCTAGTGGTTTGAGCGTCTACCTCGGTTGAGGGAGATCATGGGTTCAAACATCGGCTGAGTCATACCAAAGACTTTCTATTTTAAGTTTCTAAGTTCAATATCATAAAAAACTTTTTTGAAAGTTTATTTTCAAATGCCTTGTTCACAGGGGGCTCCGGTGTAATCCAGGGGGCCCCGACAAATGATTCAAATCGGTCCCCGCGTTTGCTAAGGCCAGTGTTGTGTGCCTGGGTGGAACAAGATGTTACGTGTCTGTCTGTAGCATGATGTCCCAGTGCTAGACATAACTATAAACTGTCTCACTGCAAAAATCATAGCGATATGACTGAACAGTTTTTAAAGCTACAAATTCAAACCACACACGCAGACTCATTTCCTAAACAATTTCTGCTGCATACATGTTCCAGTGTCTAATTCCTTTGGTCATACTGTAGTTAACATGACGCCATTTTCCTCGTGGAAGTATATCCAGACAGTTGTTGTCGTTGTAGGGTTTAATGATATTTTTCAGCACAAGATAGGCTATACATGTCAGCCAGTATCAATGGTGGAGGAAGAACCTGGGAAAATCCTGGAAAGAACAACCGACCCAAGAGAAGCTACTGGGAAGCTTTCTCACATACCCAAATTGGCCGAATCCGAGACTCGAACCCGCACAGACTTAGGTGAGATGGCAGTGATCAGTAACGGTGAGAGCTTTAGACCACTCGGGGCCCAATATCCAGACAGAATCAAGTAGTTTAGTTTTTCCAAAGTTTTTGACCACCAAACGTTATTAGTCCTTTTCCTAATAGAAACTTTACACATAGGTGAAACATATTGGGCATATCTCTGCTTCCAAAACTCATCAATCTACTGAAATGATGGTCATCACATTTTGAAAAACAAAACTACTTGATTTTATCTGTGTATACGTCTGTAAGGAGAAAGGCAGTAGAGTAAATTGTGTATGATTAACACAATTAGAGTCAAATCTGAGCAGTTTTATCAATATGGGCTGTTTGGTATGAGATATTTTTGAACACTTGTTCTTGTTGTTGACTGCCGATAAGTGATACTATACATCAATGATTGTTGAGGCAGTACATGGTCCCTCCACCAGTATATATCAGGGGTGATGCCCTACATGGTATGACTTACTGGTTCCCTAGTAGCAGCTTCTTATTATGCTTCTAACTTCTATTGCATAGTAAAAACGTGAATGGGTTGTGGATACAACCAAAAACTGAATATCCTGACTCCTTTGAAGATATGAACATTGCGCTTGATAAATGGTCCTTCAGATAATGCAATGATGTAAAGTACAACGTTTAGGTATAGATGACATTCAGCGTGTTAAAATTCCAGTTAATTGCTTCAATATAATTACTTTGATTTTGATGACCTCATTTCGCATATTGCTCATACATTTTTTGTTCCCATTGCAATCCAATATTTCTCATTATTATCAAAAATGGCTGAAGAATGATTTTGCCATTCTGCTATCCAGAGTGTGTCCGATTATTTATCAGTGTTGTTTTGTCCGATCATATGTCTTTCTGCTGATATTTAACCCAGATGTATATCATAGCTAGACAGAGTGTGATGTACAGCGAAAGATTTTCTGTCTCATGTCTGTTTGATGCATATCATATGAAGTTTTCTTAGCATCAAGAAATATGATGATGAAACTATATGCAGGTATACATTATGGTTCACCATTTTCACATATCTGATAGGTCCTAAATTTAAAGGTCAGATCATAGGAAGATATAAGGCACATAGCAGGTCTGGGTAACTTGTTATTGCATTTGTGATAATGAAAATATTTGGCAACAATCCAGTTCTTACATTTTATTTAACATAAAATGCATTTAAAGATTTATTCTTACAGATGTTTTTGAAGACCTTCAGGATGATGGATCAGAGGAAGAAGAAGAAGAAAGAGATAAGTAACAGAAAAGAGGTAAAAACTATAAGCTTTGAAAAATTCAACAAATAATTTAGTTTCCTTGAATACAAAGTGAAAATGTAATTAAAAGGAACCTATGGTTTATGCATTAAATCCCAAATAATCCTAGAATTAAAGACACAAGGCATAATAATTTAAAGCCTTGAAAAAATTAAATCCAAAGCTGAGAGTGTTTCTGTCTCAATAGTAGCTTGTAGAGTGTTGTCTTTTGTTGAATCACAGTAATATTATTCCAGATTTGAATTCACTATAAATTCCAGTGAATGTCTCTATCCAATAATGTTATCAGAGCACTTTTGTATTTCCAGAGAAAGGAATCACTTGAATTCAATAATATGAAGAAAATGATTCCAGCCCCAAATAAAATACTGAACACAACGTAGAAATCAACATGAAAGTGCTAGATCTGAAACCACGACTGAAAAATCCTCTCAGTTGCAAGATTATATATTTCTCTTCTTGACCTCAGGTCACTTTTAACATTTTCTAAAAGAACACCTAATACCTAATGGAAAATAACCTTAGAGAATGATCCTGATGTTTACAAAATAAAAGTGTTAGTTATTATTAAAAAGAAGAACCTGGACTATGTGAATTTCAAAACCTAGACCCAGACCCAAGTAAACATATTTACTTCTTCAATTAATAATGATCCTGATATCAAGCACATACAAATAGAGAATATTTTAGCAATGCACTATTGGTTTACACAATACAATTTAAAAAATGTGAATTCAGATCAAGCAGAAGATGAACTCAATTTTGGACAAGGTCAAGTCCAACATACAATGATTCATTACAATAGCTTGTAATGAAATACAAATTTTCAAAATAATAACCTGACAAACAATGCAAATTAAATTTACATAACATATGAATGTATGTAGTTAATCTATTAAACTTGATGCCCCTGGGGTTTAGCACTTGAAATAAATCGATGTGCAATGCTTTGAAAAAAACAACCCAACAACCAGATGTGATCATAAAAGTCACTAAGGCAGTGACTTCCGTTCTTTATAGTTGCCACAAACAACCAATTCCAAGATCCCATGATGATCCGTATTGGAAAACAAGCTCACGTATTAAGTATATCCACTTAGTAATATCTATAAGTTGAAATTACATGATTATAACATGTTATCTAAATGTATCATACTAGATTACTTGGACCTTTTGTTGTATCAAAATAATTATATTTCAGAGCATTAGAGCAGCAACATAAATATATTCTTTTTTACAAACCACATTTTTTTTTTCATTTTTTTTTTTACATGAAAATAAAGAAATCACTGTTAATGATAACATCCGTAATGTCAAGATTGTTTAATTCAAATCAGTGATAACATTATCCCAAAATATTAAACTGAATACATTTTATGTCAAATCTAATTGTTCGAGTATATCTAAATCATATTTAGTTAATGCCACATTATTCCTGTTTTATTTGATGTGTTCCTAGAGGTGTTAACTATTAAACTTGTTTACTTTCTTTTACTGCCTACAATTCATATACTATATGGCTGTAGTACTGAGGTTAAAAATTTTACATAATGTTTACTATGCTTGCAGATGATATTCATTGGTAGCTGTTCCTGTTAAAGCAAATTATTAGTATGTTACAATAATATATTTGTCAGTGTGAACTCAAGATCCTAATTTTAATGTTTTCTATTGTCAGTATTGGTTTCATTTCATTGCTTAGGGCTGCTCCATTTAAATGTACATGGCACCAAGGGAAGGCGGTGTTTTAAAACTATATACCAGGATAATTGGATTTCACAGAGTTCATATTGAAAATAGGACAAGTATAAATTGTATCGTTGCGTGAGTAACCACTTTAAATGTGTTTTCTCTAGGTCCCATGTATGTTTTAATGGAACAGGCCTTGCATGATAAACAATTTAACAATTCCTGTTGAAAATGGCATTAATGTTTGGAGAATGTAAGATCTGAAAGTAAAAGGTGATATGTGTGATAAAGGTAAAACCTGCAAGGCAAGTATGAAAGCAGAAAAGAAGAAAAGACTAGAGTACCATGGTCTAAGGAGGAAAAGGCAGCTGTAGAAAGATAATTGGGACAATTTATAAGAATTGCTTTGTTACCAGGAAAAGCAGCATCTGAAGAGGCAAAGAGGAAGGAACCTATTATGGCAAGGTGTCCATGGAGCCAGTTTAAAGTCTATTAAAAATTCAAAATCTAAAGTATGTTATAGCTCAAATAAAAAATAGAACCTTAACCTGCAAAATTCAAACAGATGATAATATTTGCTGGCCTATAAATGTATACTTATGGATTAGCAAGTATGGGCTTCGTCTTATATTCCAAATCGACATGTATATGTTTTATGTCATTCAAATTATGCTATGGTTCATCGTGGAATTTTTTGTTATGTACAAAAAAAAAAAATTCTTCAAAAGTATGGAAAATAATGTATAAAATAATCATTGTGGAAAGAGATCGCATACTAAAACATTAGTACCCGACATTGAGAAGGATTTTAAAATGTCTGCATGATTTTCTATATTAAATTGATCTGCATCAGATGTAATTGCGCTAAAACAGTATGTAATAGTACTGTTTGTTGTTAGAATTTGATTACATATATGTGCATTAGAAAATGAATAACAATGACAAAGACAGGTATTTCATCGCATTTGTCTTCTTGCACCTCCTGATGAAATAAAATATGCCCTGATATTAGAGAGAGGTATCAGGACAATTTTAATCTTTATTGTTAACTTAGTTGACAATAGTGATCATACTCCTGTACAAAGACAATGCTACATTCCATTATCAATTGGTACCTCTGTGTCAACAATTTCCTTCTAGCTTTAATTATGATGTCCGTTGTCTCAAGAACAAAACAGCTTTGCAGTGTTATTTACATGCTAATTAAATACACTAATGCTTGAGTCAAGTCATTTCAGTATACACCTGTTTGAGGTTAATGTTCGGAAGAACAGATGAAATCGGGAAATGAGACTACCTAAAGGGTATTATGAATACAGTACCATGTAATGCCAGGTGCATACTCGCGCAAGTTTCTCAACCAGTGACACATTTTGTACTCGACGACAGAAATGTCATTCAGACGTACAACTAGCATGAGCAAAGATGAAAACCACATGATACCGAACTACAGGAAGTGTATATGTACTTGTTCTTATTTGTTCGGAAAGAAGAGGCCATTGTGCATACAAAGACAATTGCACAATATGATTCAATGGTCATTTTTCGGATTGGACCTCAATGGAGTCTATATGGATATAAATATTGTGAATATTTAAATTTGAAATTGAAGGATTATGGTATGTATTTTATTAGTTTAAATTTACTGTTTAGATTATTAATGTTTTCTCTTTCACAAAAGCTGCAGATAAACAGGGCAGTAATGTAGAAAATAGCAATGGAATGCACATCAAAAAAGAATTCTGGAAAAGGCATATTAGTATCAGTGATGTAATTTCCCTGTAATCTGAAATATTAATATTCCTGAAAATGGAAGTTGCTAAAGTTGATTTCACACAGCATTGCGAATTTTATCCTATCTATAAATCATTAAATTTTCAGGTCATTTGTAGCTAATAGTAGCTAACTTGTTTTAAATATGTGAGAAAACGAACTAGGTATTTTAAGATACATTATGGTGCTGATCTGCAAATGTATAGACGATTTACGATGCTATGTGGAACAAACGGTAGTGAAAAATGCAAGGCATTGCTCCAGCCGTGTCTTATACTCAGGATCTACTTTTATATGGCTGAAGGATAAATACTGTACAAAATGTGCAAATTCGACTTAAATTTCACAGTGACTTATAGGCCGACAAATAGGGTAGATTTTCCAGTTATGATTACAATGTGTTCTTAGATTTCAATTTGGCAATTTGATTAATTTACATTCAGGCCAAGGAAGTATAAATT